>JAPJBO010001346.1:0-49622 GCA_030068145.1 Diplonema papillatum | reverse complement strand
TGCCTGCATTTGCGGCATTCATCGTCTGCATCGATGTTCTGCATCCGTGGTACGTGCTTACTTTTCAGTCGACAACTGCTGCTCCCGACACATTGAGCTAATGCTGACTCCACTGCAGAACGAGTGGTGACCTGTCTCTGCTAATTGCGTGACGCTTGTTTGCACGCAGTTGCGCGTCCACGAACACCACGCACCCATGCTCGGTAGCCATTCCTCCCAGCTGCCGGGGTTGTTGGTACCCGCATTTTGGAGTGCATCGAAACCCCTGCAGAGCTCAAACAGCGGCTTGGTCAGCCACCGTTTGAAAGGATGCGGAACCAAAGGTAGCAGTCTGCTCAGGCCATCTGACAGCACCTTCTAGGCGAGGGAAAACCGGTTGTACTTGATGGGCTGGGAACCGCCCGTCCGAACCGCTTGTTGCCGACTTCTGTTCCGATGGCACAGCCGAGCGGGTTGAGCGTGGGAACTTCTGTCCCTCGTTCTGATCCGATGGAGATGCTTGCTTCTCTTTCTGTTTTCCAAGCTACGGAAGGGGCCTCAAACCGACAAGATACCGAAGCCCGTAGGCTGAACATGACAGAAGGGCGAGGGACCGCAAAGAGCGGGACAAACCCCCACGAGCACCAGACGATCATGAAACGTGGCAAAATCCACCGCGAAGCCTGAAATCTCCACGACCAAGGGTGCTAGCGGGTGCTGGGGAGACAAAAATAAAAACCCGGACCCCCCCCCCCCCCGGTACAAACCCGGCACAAACCCGGAAAAACTCCAGGGTGGATCACACCATTATAGCCACGTCAATGTTTTTTATTCCCTTACAGCCACCACATGTTTTTTAATTTCCTTATAGCCACGGAAAAAGAATTTTATTCCCTGACCAGCCTGGACAGCCTGAACCACCCAACAGACAAGTCAACCAGTCCTGGTTGCACCAGACACTAAGTCCTGGCTTTAAGGTATCAACGGCAAGGGTCCTCTGAGTCGTGGTTTCAAGGGGGGTTTTCCCCTGTGAAGGGGCCCCTCAACAGTTTTCATAACACGGCATCGTAGGTCAAGAAACGGATAAGTGTGTGTTCCTTCTATTTCAGTCCGGATAAAATGCAAAGGACCAATTTTATGATCGGAGCAGCAAGCCTCACGATGTATGGGGACGACAGGGGTATCCTCCTCTCAGAACTCTCATGGAGGTAGGAACATAGTTTTAGACTGATCTTGCGAGGGGTGGGCACCCTATGAACACGAACAGGAGAAGGTGGCTCTCCAGGAATAAAATTCTTTTTCCGTGGCTATAGGGGAATAAAATTCTTTTTCCGTGGCTATAAGGGAATAAAGTTCTTTTTTCGTGGCTATAAGGGCAGACTATTTTTATTTTTTGATCCGCGTCCCCCGACCCTTGAAAATTTTCCGCGCGCGCGCGCAAAAAAAAAATAGTTTAAAAAAAAAAAAAGTTTGGCAAGTCACCTGGCCTGTGGGTTCCTGTGTGGAGGGGGGGGGTCTTGGTGGCAAGCGGTCGGGGGGTGGGGGGCCGGAGGGGTACGCGCCCCTCACTTTGATTCTTCGGCGACTTTTTGCACTGGGAAATAACTGTCGTCTGCATGTGCTCAGGCTTTTTGTTGTACGGAGGGACCAGGTGAGCCTTCAGCGTAGAGCTGCTGCCACCGACAGTAGTAGGCGTCTAGTCGTGGGCCTTGCGACTGCCTGGGAGCAACCGTGTTGTTCGGCGTACTCGGCCAGAATTGGTATCGTACCCACGTTTCGGACGGGACGTGGGCATCGGCCGGAAGCCGCTTCTGCACTTCTTCCATGAGAAGCCGGATGCTTGCGGGGGCCTCAACCGTGAGGCGTGAAACTTCTCCATGACGCCTCTCGTCCACGACAGTACCGCACTTCTCAAGAACGCGGCCCATGGCGTCCCAGTAGCCGTCGTGTTTGGACTCTTTTGACGAGCTTCGGAATGCAACCTCACTGGGGTGAAATCAGTTGTGAGGAGTTCAGCCAGGTGGCTTTCGGTTGGTGTGCGCAGGGGGTTCACATCTCCAGTCACGAACATGTACATCGTCTTGAGGATGGTACGCGGAACCCCAGATGACTTCCAGACCTCGACGAATTTCATCCTCATGGCCCGGGTGTGGAACCTTTTCCCCGTCCCGATGCACGACTTGAACGCCTTTGCGACATCCTCCTGTAGGCGGCGGTCGCTCGGTGGCAGCTTGAATACCAAGCGCTTGCCCCCCAGCGTTGTATTTGTGGACACCGAAGGGAAGCTCGTCTTTACCCCGTGGATCTGCTTGAACCGAGCACGGCGATCGTCAGAGAGGCTGGGCACGGTGTCCAGTGAAAACGGCTCGAGTTGCCTCGGCGAATTGCCCTTCCAGCTCTCCCCAAGAAGAAGACCCCTCCGCTTTCACGATGGACTGCTCCCAGTCGCAAACAGGGTTTCTGGATGGAACTCCCGCACTGCGTTGCTCAGTGCGCTGTTGGTTTTGCGCTTGCTGCGTGACGATACGGGTATACACCACATCTCTCACTTCCTGCAGTTTCGTGCAGTGGATGCTGAGAATACCTCAGCTCTGCAACCCACGGCAAGGCCAACACATTTCTCAGGCTACTTTCTTGTTCTTGCAGGTTCTGAAGGGTGCACCGGGGGATGTCGGCGGTACGGCGCTGGGCAATCACCTTGTTGGTGCCCTCATACTACTGCAACAGCTGCACAGAAAGTGGGAGCCCATCAAGTTTGAGAAGGGTCTTGGCCACTTCCTGATAGAACGGATGCCCTTTTTCATCGGCCAGGAGGGCCCTGTCAAATTCTTCGTTTCACCCATTTGCAGCGGCTTGGCTTCTTTTTCACAGGTCGAAGGCGTTGACAGGTGTTCGCTACGGGAACTCTTGCTTCACAACGTACCGAACCTCCCGGTACTGCATGGAGTCCATGGCCTGCATCATCCCAAGAGAAACATCTCTCCACACACTCCTGCTATCAGCCCTAGCCGACACCACCACATCATCATCATACTCGGCAGGTGTCTGGAGGTGACGGTCTTTTATGATCTGCTGAAACATCTCCATGAAGGACAACGACAGGTCGTTGATCTCAAGGAGGTGTCGATCCTTCACTGCACCAATCTCAACATCGATGGCGCAAAAACACAGCAGTGTCCCTTCCCTTTGCTTGTGCCCTGTTTTTGCATTAGCATGCAACACTCACTTAGTCAAGGTGAAATTTGCCGGCATCACAGCTTTCGTGGTGCTGCAGCAACAGATAGGTCAGGGGGTCAAAACAAATTAGAGATTCGCAGCGAGCTTCTAATCCGGCGTTCCGCTGACGTGTCGTTGTTGGCCCCACGAGCGGGGTTTGGTGTTTCCGCAGCCGAAGCTCGGACTTCAGTGACCATCTGGAGTCCCATGGCACCCTGTTGTACCCTTCCCACAGCAAAAAAGAAAAAATATTTTTTTTTTCAACTATTTTTTTTTCCACGGTTTCCCAAAATTTTCCGCGCGCTAGGACGCGGATCAAAAAAAAAAAAAATAGTCTGCCCTAAGGGAATAAAATTCTTTCGTGGTGGCTATAAGGGAAAAAAAAAAAACGGTTGTAGTCAGTTCGTGGCTATAAAGGAATAATAGCTATTTATTACCTGTTAATAATGGCGAAAATTTTCACTCGAGAACCCAATTTTTTGGCACGAGACCCGGAGGGTCGAGTGCCAAAAAATTGGGTTCGAGAGTGAAAATTTTCGCCATTAATGGGTGATAAGATAATTTTATTTCACTGGTGTCCCAAATGAGTCACTCCAAACGACCCGGAAAAAGTGGGGTAGTGAAGAAAACAGAGTTACGAGTGTTTTTAACGGAATGAAGGTAAAAAATACCCAGGATATACAGAAAAAGGGGAGACCAAGAACAGAATCATGCCCGGAAGGAAGAGAAAAGTGCCAACACCATCATCTGACAGCAGTTCGTCTGACAGCAGCTCAACATCAAGTGAGAAATCGCCTCATGAGATTTTTTGGATGGACCTCCATAACAACTGCACAGCAGTACCTTGACCGAAGCAAGCATATGTTAACATCTTTGGCTGCAGATCTGTCTCTTGATCACGCGGCCACAGATACTGAGGCCAGTGGTAGCACCGCACCAACACTTGAGGCCCCCTGCATTGAGATCCCTGCATTTTTGACTCAAGCACACCCTGTACCACCTTCGAATGTTTTCTACTTCAGCAACATTGCTGAGGGAGCTATCATTCAGATTGGTACAGATGCTATCAAGCCGCACCCTAAGGGCACCAAAAAATAATCACATGGCAAGCTGTTTACATCATTCTTCTTCTTTTTTGTCGTTTTTCCATTGGTAACATCATTGTTTTTACCCACCTGAACCGTTTTTTCTTCACTCGTGACCAGTTTTTAGGGTAGTGGTTAAAAAAGGGGGGGTAGTGGTTAAAAAAGGGGGGGTAGTGGTTAAAAAAGGGGGGGTAGTGGTTAAAAAAGGGGGGGTAGTGGTTAAAAAATGGGGTTAGTAAAAAAATGGAGTGAAGAATTTGGGACCCCAGTGAAATAAAATTCTTTTTTCGTGGCTATAAGGGAATATTGAAAATACCGGGTGGCTATAAGATAATTTGCCCTTTTTTTTATTGTCATAGGACTCATACAAACAAAAAGGTTTTGGCTCTCTCTTTTATTTTGTGTATAAGCACCTGCTTTGTAGGAAATGCTTGAGGAGACTGCCAGTTGCGAAAGATCAAAAGAGGTAAGTGTGCTGTAGCGCACACGAAACACAGGTAAATCTGCGTGTTCAACAAACCACTTTGTAGTTGTATTGTTTTCTCCCCCTCTAGCTCCCTCGAAATGAGCACAGGGCAGTCCCTCGAGTATTTTTCCGGTCGGGCGTTGCGAGAACTTCCTGCGTCAGCACAGGAAGCTCGGTCGTGTGATGTGCACGGGGCCACCCCCCTTCCCTTTGCGGGTCTTGCAGCACAGCGGCTGCGGGTACGTTCTGCAGCACTGCGGGCTGCCTTCTCAGCTCAGCGGGCTGAGGTTTTACAGCACAGCGGGCTGTCTTCCCGGCACAGCGGGCCGAGGATTTCGTTTGCCATTGCCGGCATCAGCGGGCTGGTGTGCCTGTACAGCACCCTACTCGGCAAAATCGTTCTTCCAACAGCTGGAACGATGCCGTGCCTGAGTACCCGCACGACGTAAACTGTGGTCAGTGGGAGTTGAGATTCTCCGATGCTAGCCACCGCCATAGGGCGGGCTATTGCCAAAAGGAGGAGCCCGCGAAACAACGTGTCATCACACGCCTGCCAGGCGGTCTCGTCCGTCAGTCAGAACGCCACCATCGGTTCAACAATCATCTTTGACTGGGCCGCGGCTCGCTCCGCGCCCACGATGTAACGACATACGCCCGCCGTAGTAGTACGGGACAGTAGTTGGGCGACCGGATACTCCCCGGAGAGATGGTTCCTGCACTCTAACTCGTCTCTCTCTCTCTCTCCCTCTTCCTTCACACATAACAAAGCTACGCACTTCTTCGTTTAGCAATGCCTCTGATGTGCCCTCTTTGACTGGATTACATGGTTTGAACATCTAGTGCGTTGAGTACCCTCGGGTCCGAAGTAATGAAGGAAGAGGAAGAGGGTTTCATACCTTACCTGCGGAGTCTTCCTCCGCGAGCACCACCTCGCCTTGCGCGACACGCAGCGGACCTGCTCGGGGCCACCGACTGGGACGCCGGCGTCGCGACGGACTCGAGCAGAATTTCCCGGGCAACGAGACTTCCCTCGGTGTCAATTACTTGACACTTTTTATCACGAAAATACGGAATCCCCCATTGATTTCCTTGATCCCGTGTCACCCTGATGCGTTTTAGCTTTTAAAACAACGCATTCGACGAAAGTCACCCGGCGACACTAAACTCTCGGATTTCCAAGCTTTAACTAGAAAAAAAAAACAAAAACGCTAACCCATTCGTGTGGAGCTCTGAACCTCACCGCGAGACCGTGAACCGCGCAAAACTGCTGGGGGCCTGCCTGCACGCGGACAGACGAACGAGAGGGTGCGAGAATGACGCGAAGAACTTGGAAAGGCTGGCGCGCCTGGTAGACTTCACCAACTCCCACGTCTACCGCTCGACAAGACGAAAGTGCGCCTTCTTCCGCAGCCACGTACTGCCCACCCTGTCCATGCACTGCCTATCCTCCTGCTTCGACCCTAGGGCCCCCAAGCTGGTAGCCTCTCACGCTAGTCTCTTTCCGAAGCATAGAGGGGTTAAGGAGTTTGCGTGGTGCAAGGACGGTTTCGCTTGCCCGAACGTGGAACATTACACGGCACTACAACGAACGCGGGCGTACCTGGCCCACCGACCCGACGAAGAAAGGGTTATAGCAGGCTTCCGACGAAGGCCCCCCCGACAAACAGCCGTGGGAGAGGACATACTCTCGCAGATCGACGTGATGCTGGGCCGGGAATTCTGGCTAACGCATGATGTTGTGGTGGCGAGCGATGGGGGTTTTCTCGAGGACGAATCGCGCGGGTCCGCCGGAGTCAATTTCGGAACGATGACCTTCGGTTGCCTGCTAAGCGGAACCGTGACCTCGAGCACGGAGACCGAACTAGCGGCAATGATCCTGTTGGCAACCGTGCTGAGACGGTGGGATGTCGCCCCCGAGAGGGTTTCGTGGTACAGCGACAGCGAGGCAGCCATCCTGCGAATCCGTCGAAAGGAGCCCGGTGACCCCGTGGCAGGCGTGGTCGGCGAGTATGAGCAGAGCCTCCGATGGGGTAAGGGGCACTCCGACAACGCCTACATCAACGGCGCGGATGAGGCGGCGACGAGGGCCCTCCAGGAGAGACTTCCGGTTCTGGACGTTGAGCTCCTGTATCGGAAGAACGGAGTAAGAGCCGTATGCTGTTACGCCGCCGAGGACTTTCCGCAGCTGGAGAGCCCCATACGGTACGTGAAGCGCGTTTGGCAGTACAGCCGGACGAAGACGGCGACGAGGAGCATACGGGAACTTGCGTCGGCGGAGACAACGAAGGGGAGCACGCTCCGCTCCCTCGAAACTCTGCCCGGCGCCGTGGACCTCTTGCAAGCGATTATCCGGCGAGCGGTGATGCCGCGAGCCACCCGGGTCGCCTGCAAGCGGTGCGCGGCGTTGGCCAACGCGCAACACGTCCTGCTCGCAGATGATGCGACGCACAACGAAGTGTCCGACATTCGTCATGCTTACCCCGCCGACCCGCCACACCTGAAGGGACTGCTCGCGGACTATGCAAAGAAACGAAGAGACACGATCCGGCATGTGGCGAAACGCGTGAAGGTCCTGTGCGATGACCCGTTAGCGGCCCGGTGGTCCTCGCTAGTTTTGAGATATATCGAGTAAATCAACACTGCATCTTGTGTGGGGGGCAACGGAAGAGGAAGAAGTGGAAAGAGAAGGGATCGGAGCGGTAGGGAAAAGGAAGAGTGAATGACTAACAATATCAACGGAAGGAGGAAAAAAAAAAAAAAAAAAACGCTAACCCAAACAACTTCCGCCGGTAGAAACCTTGCCTAAAGAAATCAACTGCCTTCGGGTAGGCTAGTCTGACACTAGTTGTCGTCAGAGAAGTAGCTTCATATACCCTATGTTGACCCCATACAACATCCAAAAAAAAAAAAAAAACTATAGTTATAGCCAGCGGCCGGGTGTCGTGGGTGGGCAGCGGTAGTGGGTGGTCATGTGGTGGGAGGTCGTGGAGGTTGTGCAGTGGGTGGGTGGTGCGGTGGGCAGTGGTGGGGTATGTAGTGGGCAGTGAGTGGGTGGATGATGCAGTACGGTTACTGCACCTTGGATCATCGTTCTAGCAACGTACACCCTCAATTTTGGAACCTGGCCCATTAGCTTGGCAAAAATTTCCGCGCCTGCGGCGCTGGCATTTTTGGGTTGTGTATTGTTTCATGTCTTGTTGCCAAGAAGACCGCAGTTGTCCGCCCTGCTCTCTGTGGTGGACAGTAGTGACAACCACAAAGAGGAGCTGAAAGTGCACTTGACTCAACTTTGCCGCAGTCCCTGTGGACTACAACGCGGCTATAGCGATTCTTGCTGTTTGGATACCTGCAGCGCTGACCCATTAGCTTGAAAAAAATTTCGCGCCTGCGGCGCTGGTATTAGCTCATGTAGTGTTACATGTCGTGTTGCCAAGAAGACCACAGCTGTCTGCCCTGCTGTCGCAGATAACCACCAGGCGACACTTGCCTTCTTCGCATGGCTTTTTTGCTTCCCGAAGGACAGTCTCTGTGGTGGACAGTAGTGACAACTACAAAGCGGCTAGCAATTCTTGCTGTATGGCGCTACCTTCGATGAGCAAAACCCACTTGTACATGCCGCATCTCGTCTGAACACCCCACACCCTCAACACAGTGTCGGTCTGAGCTCCACACGCACCAAGGACCCTGAAAAGTGCTCTGTACAACATTTGGTAGGATTTTACGTGGGGCTCAGAGCTCAAGCTACTTCCCTGGTTGTCGTCGGGAAAAAAAAAAAAAAAAAAAACACACAGGCGTGTACGAACCACTCGAGCGGTTGCGGCTGTACACGTGGGCGTCCGACAGCTTCGTGTGCCGGACCTTCGACGAGTACCCGAAGCTGCTGGCGGGGACCCTCCGTGGCGAGACGGCGCCGGTCGACCACAGCGCGCTCGTCCAGAACGTCGTCGCCGACTACATCACGGCCGTTAGCCCGGTGGCCTACGCTGTCGACGGCCGCATGCTGGTGACGACCGAGGGCGAGCACCACCTCGCCCTGCGCGACACGCAGCAGACCTGCTCCGGGGACACCTACTGGGACGCCGGCGTCGCGACGTGCCTCGCGTGCGCCGACGGCTTCGAGCAGAATTTCCCCGGCGACGTCTCGTGCCAGAAGACGGAACCGGACTACGTGGGGCTCGCCCTCTCCATCGCCCTGCCTTTCCTCGCGGTCGTGCTGTGTCTGGCCGGCGTGTGGGTCGTGCGGAGCGAGATGACGAAGCGGAAGGGAGTGCGGAACGTGGCGAATGCGCCGAAGGGCGGGCAGGTGACGCTGATTTTCACCGACGTGCAGGACAGCACGAAGCTCTGGGGATGCTGCCCGGCAGCGATGTCGTACTCACTCGATCTGCACCACCGCATCATCCGGGAGTGTATCGCGGAGTACAGGGGGTACGAGGTGAAGACGGTCGGGGACTGTTTCATGATCGCCATCAGCGACGCCGGGAAGGGCGTGGCGCTGGCGCGGGACATCCAGCTCCGCTTCCAAGCCACGCAGTTCCCGTCCGCCATCGCCGCCGTTTATGGCGCGAAGACGGACGCGGACCTGGACGCTGTGGCTGACGATCCCGACGATTTGCTCGACCTGCACCCCGTGTGGAACGGGCTGCGCGTCCGCATCGGGATGCACTCGGGGAAACCCGACGTGACCTTCGACGAGGTGACCAAAGGGTACGACTACTACGGCCCGCCGGTCAACGTCGCTGCGCGCGTGGAAGGGGTGGCGAAGGGCGGACAGATCGTGGCCACGAAGGACGTGACCGACGAGGACTGGGACCCAGAGGAGCTGGGCATTCAGGTGACAGCCCTCGGATCTGTGGAGTTGAAAGGCGTCGCCAACCCAGTCGACGTGCTGGAGTTCAGCCCGAACTCCATACGCGGGAGAGTTCACTCGCCGCTGACCGCGGCCGACAACGCCGACGTGGGCCCCGAGTGCGACGGGAAGTCGTTCGACGGGTCCGACGCTGGCACGTTCTCCTCCTCCCACGCGCTCAACGAGCCGTTCAAAAAGTTCCTGAGCTTCGCGGTCCGCATCGCGCCGCCGAAGGACCAGGAGAGGGCGCTCGACGAGCTGTGCAAGCTCTGGCGGGTCGGCAAGCACAGGGACCAGGAAGAGCGCATTGACGCGCTCGTCCGCCGGGTGGCCCCGTCGATGCGGAAAGACATCGAGCTCAGCAACCCAAGCCTCGCGGTCTCCGTGCGGCGGGAGTCGGGTGCCCTCGCCCGCCGGGAGTCGCTGAGGAGGCACGACGTGCCACGCCGCCGTTCCTCGGTCAAGCCCCCGACGCCGTTCTTAAAGTGACGACATTTTCCGAATCTTGAGTAAACTTACGGTGACTAACGCGTTTGCCGTTGTTGAAACGAGACGGCTATACACATAGGAAGTTACGGTTGGCGGCGTATCGTGTTGTACTCATCATAGGAACTACACGTGCGCGCACAAACCATCGTCCCCTTCGCTCGAAACCCTCAGTGAGCCAGTCCACCCCTATTTCCTGGAAGTGCATTGAACTGCCTGCTGCTGTCTATAAGCCGACGCGCTCAACGAGCCGTTCAAAAAGTTCCTGAGCTTCGCGGTCCGCGCCGCCGAAGGACCAGGAGAGGGCGCTCGACGAGCTGTGCAAGCTCTGGCGGGTCGGCAAGCACAGGGACCAGGAAGAGCGCATTGACGCGCTCGTCCGCCGGGTGGCCCCGTCGATGCGGAAAGACATCGAGCTCAGTAACTCAAGCCTCGCGGTCTCCGTGCGGCGGGAGTCGGGTGCCCTCGCCCGCCGGGAGTCGCTGAGGAGGCACGACGTGCCACGCCGCCGTTCCTCGGTCAAGCCCCCGACGCCGTTCTTAAAGTGACGACATTTTCCGAATTTTGAGTAAATTTATGGTGACTTAACGCGTTTTTCGCTTAGTAGCCAACAAGCTTGCGGGGTGCTTCAATGCATGGTGCAGGCTGAAAAGACGTAGGAGCATGTTTTGGTGGTTGATCAAATCGTTTAGTAACCAACAAGCTTGCGGGGCGCTTCATTGCATGGTGCAGGCTGAAAAGGCGTAGGCAGCGTGGTTTGGTGGTTGATCAAAATTCCTTACCTGGATATACACAGGGTAAATACAAGTTGGGAAAACGATCAACCGGCACGCACAAACAAAACGAAGCGGCTGTCTTTTTTCCAAATCGTGGCTTCCAACATGTTGCTCCGACGCGAGTGGGCACGGAACCGGCGGGGCCTGCCGCCTTGCCCTGAGATACTTGAGGCGGCTGCCAGTTGCAAAAGTTCAAAGGAGGTAAATGTGCTGCAGCCCACACGAAACACAGGTGAATCTGGGTTCAGTGGCGGGCGTAAGCGTTCAACGGAAAAGACCCAGCGCATTTATTTCTATTTTCCAGTGAAGCTTGCAGTAGCAGCATTCTCCTAACGCAGGAGTGAACGGTTCACGGAGAATTCTCACGACCGCTTTGACTATCCATCGGTCACTCGACCCCCTGTTTCCTGTTTAAACATTCTAGATAAGAGTTTTCGCCCGAGACGCACCGAAGACGCTCAAATAAAAGTTTGCGAAACGAACAGCTCCTCAACATTTTTTTTCAAACAACATACTGCACTCTAACTCGTCTCTCTCTCTCTCTCTTTTTTTTTTTTTTTTTGGAACAACATACTGCACTCTAACTCGTCTCTCTCTCTCTTTTTTGGAACAACATACCACGCTGGGCATGCCAGTACAAAAAAGATCTCTCTCTCTTTTTTGGAACAACATACCACGCTGGGCATGCCAGTACAAAAAAGAAAGTTGGCAGCATTGGAACCTGCCATGTAAAGATACAAAACAGGTCCTTCGCACAAAAAAAAAACACCTGCTTTGTAGGAAATACTTGGGGAGGCTGCCAGCTGCAAAAGATCAAAGGAGGAGGTAAATGTGTTGTAGCCCACACGAAACACAGGTGAATCTGGGTTCAGTGGCGGGCGTATGCGTTTGTTTCTCCCCCTCTAGCCTCCTTCGAATAAGCACAAGGCAGCCTCTCGAGTATTTTTAGCCACATGCAATGTGAGGAAACTGAACCGCCCAAGTAGGACCTTCTGACGTAGTGCGGTCAACGGAAAGAAAAAACCACTTTCTCCTACTCTCGCGGTGTACGGTTTTCGCATTTTTGCGGGAAATACTCGAGGAGGCTGCCAGTTGCGTTGATTGTTGCACTGCGAAATCCCAGTAACGTGCTGCAGCCTTTGTCACCCCCTCCACCCCCGCCCTCTGCAAGCTTTGTGGGGGCAAAAAGGGTCCGTGTGCCTTGTTGTTCGTCCCCTCTTCCTCTCGGAGCCGACGTCACCCCGCCTGGTGCGGTTCCGTGCCTGGCACACGGGGCAAGGCTAAAGACAAACAAACAGACCCAGGGACAACATTGCTCTGGAAAGTGATCAAGCGCATATTGCAGCCGCTTTGCTTCCTTGTTGGCCTGCCTCTCCCCCCATCTCCTGATCCAATTAGCACGCGTCCTCGCGTTTCGTACTGTTTTGGAGCTGGGCTGCCAGTTGACCGGCAAATAACCGCAAGCGAAGGTCTTCCGGTGCTGGCGCCAAAATAAAGCTGCGATACAAATATTAAAAAAAAAAAAAAAAAACGGGTTTGGCGAGCGATGGGGGGTTTCTCGAGGACGAATCGCGCGGGTCCGCCGGAGTCAATTTCGGAACGATGTCCTTCGGCTGCCTGCTAAGCGGAACCGTGACCTCGAGCACAGAGGCCGAACTGGCGGCAATGATGCTGTTGGCAACCGTGCTGAGACGGTGGGAAGTCGCCCCCGAGAGGGTTTCGTGGTACAGCGACAGCGAAGCGGCCATCCTGCGAATCCGCCGAAAGGAGCCCGGTGACCCCGTGGCAGGCGTGGTCGGCGAGTATGAGCAGTGCCTCCGATGGGGTAAGGGACACGCCGACAACACCGACATCAACGGCGCAGATGAGGCGGCGACGCGGGCCCTCCAGGAGAGACTTCCGGTTCTGGACGTTGAGCTCCTGTATCGGAAGAACGGGGTAAGAGCTGTTTGCTGTTGCGCCGCAGAGCTGTACGTGAAGCGCGTGTGGCAGTACAGCCGGACAAAGACGGCGACGAGGAGCATACGGGAACTTGCGTCGGCGGAGACAACGAAGGGGAGTACGCTCCGCTCCCTCGTAGTACTGCCCGGCGCCGTGGACCTTTTGCAAGCGATTATCCGGCGAGCGGTGATGCCGCGAGCCACCCGGATCGCCTGCAAGCGGTGCGCGGCGCTGGCCAACGCGCAACACGTCCTGCTCGCAGATGATGCGACGCACAACGAAGTGTCCGACATCCGTCACGCATACCCCACCGACCCGCCACAACTGAAGGGACTGCTCGCGGACTTTGCAAAGAAACGAAGAGACACGATCCGGCACGTGGCGAAACGCGTGAAGGTCCTGTGCGACGACCCGTTAGCGGCACGGTGGTCCTCGCTAGTTTTGAGATATCTCGAGTAAATCAGCACTGCGTCTTGTGTGGGGGGCAACGGAAGAGGAAGAAGTGGAAAGAGAAGGGATCGGAGCGGTAGGGAAAAGGGAGAGTGAATGACTAACAATATCAACGGAAGGAGAAAAAAAAAAAAAAAAAAAAAAAAAAACGCTAACCCAAACAACTTCCGCCGGTAGAGAAACCTCGCCTAAAGAAATCAACTGCCTTCGGGTAGGCTAGTCTGACACTAGTTGTCGTCGGGAAAAAAAAAAAAAAAAAAAAAAACACCACAAGCACGCACTAAGCTCAACTTCACAAGCACAAAAGGTCGAAAGACACCAAATATCTGTACGTCCATTCGGGATAGTCGGAAACACAAGAAAAATATCAAACAAGGCTCCTGCTGGCATCATGGCCTGCAGGCGAGGCAGGATGCTGCCCAAAAATTCTCCCCCCGGAAAAGGTCGCAGCCCAGCGCGGTAGCGATGGCTATGAGTGCACATGCAGGAGGGTAGGGAGAGAGGCCCTCGGACTGCCAAGGCGTGGCTACCCGCCCTTGTCCCGCCCACCTGCTCGGAGACTGCTACAGTCGTCCTGCACGAGACTTGGGCCTGTGACCAGCTTTGAGTACTCTGGAGACCGGCATGTGTGCCGTTTTAGACGGGATATTCCTCTTCATGGCGGACCAGGGCAGGCACCTGGTCCAGAGACTGCAACAGTAGTCCTGCACGAGATTTGGCCATGTGACCCGCTTTGAGTACTCTGGGGTCCGGCATGTGTGCCGTTTTAGACGGGATATTCCTTTTCATGGCGGACCAAGGCAGGCACAGACCAACCACCTGATCCACCTGAGCGGGGGAAGCCCACACCCTGCATGCTTTGTTGTGTGCTCCCTCCTTGCTCTTCTCTTTCCCTCCCGTTCGTGTTTTTCGATCCGCAGCAAATATTAGCTGCGGCGGTAGTTGCTCCACTGCTCGTCTCTATACACGCTCCCCCCCCTTCACACCAGACCACCGCAAAGGCTTTATTATTTTTACCGGCTGCGGAAATCTTTTCCCGGCTGGCAATGGTAGAGTCCAAAAAAAGCGGGAAAAAAAGGGGCTACCTACCCCCCCCCGTGTTTAAGATCGCGTTTTTCCGTGTTTAAGATCGCCCCCCAAAAAAACCGATCTTATACACGGGGGGGGACGATCTTAAACACGGGGGGGGACAAAAAACACCCCAAATTTTTTTTTTTCCGCTGCGCGGGGCCCTGAACCCCCCCCACAGAAAAAACGCCCAAAAAAAAACTTTTCCGCTGCGCGGGACCCCACCCCACTCCCCCGTGTATAAGATCGCCCTCATTTCTCAAAAAAACCGATCTTATACACGGGGGGGGAGGGCGCGATCTTAAACACGGGGTGGTAGGTATGCAGTTAATACTGCCAAATTCTCAATTCGACTTAATACACTGCCCAAAAATTTTTAGACTTAATGCACTGCCCCAAAAAAAAATTAGACTTAATACACCAGCCCAAATTTTTTGGCATTTAGCTGGAAAAACATTTCCCCCCCAATTTTTCCACAGCAAACAGAACTAATCGAAAATCGGGGCCCGAAATCCGTGTTCGTACGAACTGACTGCGGCTGGTGGGTGGTGGGTGTCAGATTGTGCGGGCAGAAAATCTCAGATTGTGCAGGCGACTGCACTACCTGAGATTTCCAAACTCGAAACTCAAATTTCTAGTGTTTTGGGGTCTCCGGTTGAGGCTGAGAGGCGGGTAGTGTGAGTCTAATTGCTTAAGGGCAAAATTCCAGATTGGGCAGAACAAAAATCTCCCCAGTTTTCGAGGAAACCGCACAATCTGAGATTTGCACTGGGATTTTTGGATGACTGCACAGCCTGAGACGGAAAAGTTGGCTTTGGTGATCGCAGCTTCGGAGCTTAAAATTGTATCAATAATCAAGAGAGATCACTTTCAGGTTGTTCACAGTGGATGTCAGTGTTTGGGATCCCAATTTCAGTGTCTTCAAATTTCGCAGCACTCAAGTTTTGTCTGCTCAAAAGTGTGGGGCCCGAAATCGAAAATGTTCGAATATTGTTCAAATATTGCAGCAACACTCAGAGATTTCGTGTGCACAGGAGCACTGGATTGTGTGTGGGGTACCCTTTCCAGAGTATTTGTGTTTGGCTGCCTGCCTGTCTCAACGGTCAATCTGAGATTTTCGGGTGCAAGCTGAGAGTTTGGCTTGTCCGCAAAAGCTGGTATCTGTCACACCCACCAACAAAGCCCACCCAGAAATTCACTCCTCAGGTGCATGTATTAAGTCTAATAAGTTTTTGGGCAGTGTATTAAGTCTAATTTTTTTTTCGAAGTGTATTAAGTCGAATTCAAAATTTGGCAGTAAACTGAAATTTCATTGGTGTATTAACTGCAAAGACCCGAAAAAAAGCCTTTTTTTTCCGGGTGTGTACTTTTTTTCCCTCCTCCCCATGTAACGGCCCATGGTTCCCGGGATGGTATTACTGGAAACCACAAGCCTTTTTCGAATTAGAATCGATTTTTTCTCTCGACTCGCCCTCCCGATGGCATAGAGAAAGAAGAACTACTCTACGGCACCAGAAAGTCCAAAAAACCCATGGTACAGAAAGTAGAAGGAGAAAAAAGAAGTTGTCGACAACGAAAGAAAGAAAAGAACAGAAAATAAGACACTGCATTCCGCGAAGAAGACTTGATGCTAGCATCAAACACATGAGAAGCAAGTAGCGCCTGAACACGAAACTAAGATTCCCCCCCCAACCCCATACCCTTTATGTCGTGTAGGGCTGGAGATACGTAGTATGATGGTGCCACTGCGCTCAGCAGCGACGTGTAGCCAGCTGCAGCCATTTGGGCAAGGCTGAGGTGAGGAAAGCGATGCATGTACATGCTCCATTCGCTTGTTGGAACGGTGCATACTGCGCAGCGGTACACCCGTCAAGCCTCTGCCATCGGTCAAAGTGATCTCCGGTGATTTTCGATCCGAACCCGAGTCACACCGTGGCAGCGAGCGATCTTTGCATTGTGAAGGCGCAAAATTGCATGGTTGAGAAACCGGTTCTCGAAATGCTTAAATTGCGCCTTCTTCCGGTCGACGGCAGTTACGGACGGGACAAAACCGCCGGTTTCTGGGTACACCAGGGACATCGACAGAGTGTGCGCGCGTTGCGCGATTATCAGCGAGTTTCTTGCTGTGTACCCGTCGGTATACAGTACGCCAACAAGCGGTACGGAAGACAATCTTGCGGATTCACGCCTCCTCTTCCAAGACCTTGAACGCACCTGCTAAGCCCCGTTGCAGTCTCTCCTTTACTCGAGAGCGCGACTCCTTCCCCACTTTTCTGCAGCGCTTCACGGACACCCCGATACTGCGGCCCCGATAGTACGCCGCTTGTGCGACTTATTGACAAGGTCTAGCTTTCTCTGGGAGGTCCGTTTTGCATAACGCTCTTCGATGAGAGTTTTGCCCACTTCTAACACAGCAGCGTTTGCGCCTGCAGGTGGAAGACCCTGGCTCACCCGAGCCAGCAAGAGTGCACCAGCAGACCACCACCAGGGCAAAAACACAAACCTCCAGACAAAAAAAACAGCAAACAAACAAAAAAAAACAAAAAAACAGGTAGGGTGCCAACATTGGGGGGGGTCCCTTGCAAAGTCGTTGGGGGCTCTCAGGGTAGTGTCAGCACTGCCCCCCCCCCCCCTCACACCAGACCAGTCGTGCCCGTTTTCACGGTCCACGGTTATTTCTGGTACTTCACAGTTCGCAGCACCAAACAATCAAAGTGGGGCGACCACCATCCTCTGAGAGATGGTCCCTGCACCCTAACTCGTCTCTATCTCTCTCTCTCACACATCTTTCACACCTACCGTGTCGGGGGTTTGACCACACGTGTGGAGCCCAATCTCAGAAGCTGGATTTCAGGAAAGCGGGTGTCGCACCCGCTTTTCGGGTGTCAATTTGCACGCGTTTTAGTCGTAGCAGCACGCCCGCTTCTCGGGTGTGACTCGGGCACACCCTCCCCTGCAAGTCCAGCTTCTGAGGCTGGCCTGTAGTATGCAGTCGCTTTTCGGGTGTCAATTTGCACGCGTTTTAGTCGTAGCAGCACGCCCGCTTCTCGGGTGTGACTCGGGCCCACCCTCCCCTGCAAGTCCAGCTTCTGAGGCTGGCCTGTAGTATGAACCCGCTCTTCGGGTGTCAATTTGCACGTTTTAGTCGTAGCAGCACGCCCGCTTCTCGGGTGTGACTCGGGCACACCCTCCCCTGCAGGTCCAGCTTCTGAGGCTGGCCTGTAGTATGCAGTCGCTCATTGTCCTCGACAAGAACCCGGAACATGGCAAAATCGACCCCGTTTCGTCAACATTGCCAATTGTTCTTTCAAACAGATTGGAAACCGAGGATTCAAACATGGTCATGATGGAAATCGAAAATCCCGAGCAATCGGAAAGACAAAACAACTGTTCCCCTCGGCTCAACTGCGGTTGATCGAGGGTGACATCAATTGCACTTATCGGTGGATGTCTTGGCTCTGGGAACGATGAAGACCGCAGCCAGACGCGATAGTCAATGGGAATTGCAGAAGCATGAGACTCATCAGGTCGTCGAACGCATTAGCGGGCTGGGTTCGCCCATGCCCATCAGCAGTTTCTTCTTTTCAGGATTCAAGCCTGGTCGTGCAGGAAATCGAAGATCCCGAGCATCGGCGAACGGGCAAAACAACTGTTCTGCGTGTTCTCCCTCGATTCAAACACTGCGCGGCACACGGCGAATCGCTGGTTTGTCATGGTCTGTTGTTAGACTGTCAGAAGCCCCCGAACAGTGCGACAGTACAGTGTGCTTGTCTGTAAGAGTGCCAACGCTACTCTTTCAAGTACATGGGTGTTAGGACCACCCTTAGCGAGTCTAGAGGTAACCTTTTGCTCAGTCCGGCGTTTGCGCAAACCCGAACCTTTTTGCCCTGTCCGGCATTTGTGCAAACCCGAACCTTTTTGTCCAGTCCGGCGTTGGTGCAAACCCGAACCTTTTTGTCCAGTCCGGCGTAGGTGCAAACCCGAACCTTTTTGTCCAGTCCGTCGTTTGCGCAAACCCGAGGCTTTTTGTCCAGTCCGGCGTTTGTGCAACCCGAACCGTTTGCCCAGTCCGGCGTTTGTGCAAACCCGGTCCGGTTTGTCCAACCCGAATTGTTTTGCTCAGTCTGGCGTTGGTGCAAATCCGCACCTTTTGCCCAGTCCGGCGTTGGTGCAAACCCGAACCTTTTTGCCCAGTCCGGCGTTGGTGCAAACCCGAACATTTTTGTCCAGTCCGTCGTTTGCGCAAACCCGAGCCTTTTTGTCCAGTCCGGCGTTTGTGCAACCCGAACCGTTTGCCCAGTCCGGCGTTTGTGCAAACCCGGTCCGGTTTGTCCAACCCGAATTGTTTGCTCAGTCTGGCCTTGGTGCAAATCCGCACCTTTTGCCCAGTCCGGCGTTGGTGCAAACCCGAACCTTTTTGTCCAGTCCGGCGCTGGTGCAACCCGAACCTTTTTTGCCCAGTCCGGCGTTTGTGCAAACCCGCACCTTTTTGTCCAGTTCGGCGTTTGTGAAAACCCGAACCCGTTGAACCCTGAATCCTGGCCTGATAGACCCCCCCCCAGTGCTGATGCTAAGGCCCCTAAACTCGGCATCGTTGTCAGCCGGACGGCAACGAGGGGTGGGTGGGTACCCCCCCCCCCCTAAACACCCCCCCCCCCCCCCCCCCCCCCCCCCCCCCAACCATTGGTGCTGCACACGGCAACCCCATGTCCACTGTGCTCTGCGGAGTTTACTTCGCAGATTGCCACCGTAAAAAGAAGACAAGTCAGTGCTGCCTAGCGAGTCGCAGTCACAATCAGGGCGAGTGCCCTGAGTTTTTTAACTGATTGCTCAGACACGGTTGTAGGGGCCTTCTCCCCGTGACGGATTCGCCTGTGCTCTAGTAGCACGGGTGGTCCTGGCTGTGACGAGCTACGAACAGCCGCCTGACAAACCAGACTCACACCGCAGTCCTGTCTGCAGACACTCAGGTTCCACGCTGATGATGGTCCGCCTTATGTGTCCGTGGCTTAAAGGACCGAAACACGGCGCAGACGGGACCAGTGCGGTGTTGAGCACATACCCATTCCAAGCACGTTCTTGCAATCCCCCCCCCCTTGCAGGGCCTGTGTGCAGCAGGGTGGTGACCGCTCTAAGGTGGTTTCCTCAGCACCGACCAAGAAAAAAAAATTTTTTTTTGGCCCAAATCCTCCCAAAAAAGCACTCGAAAAAAAAGTTTTGACCCACTTTTTCCACCATTTCACCTTAGAGAAACTGGCTACGGTGGATCCCGCAGTGGTCCACAACAGGAGTGCCATTCTTAGACCGTCTTTGTCTTGGCCCCTTCACATATCAACCGCATAATCATCCCACATCAGAGAAAACAAACTAGAAGAAGAGCAAGCAATGTCGGGTCAAGGTCAACCTATGCCAGCTTCACAGTTGTTCGAAACGTGGGATGCGTTCGTGTTGGCGGCGAAAGAGGCGGTACCACATGTTGTCTGGTGCGGCGCCAACAACAAGAAGCTTGCGAAGGTGTGGAAGGCAGAGTGGCCTACAAAGGAGGCCGTTGTAGAAGGCCTTGTTGTTGCCTTCCCAGGTGTGGCACTCGACACGAACCCGGCAGCCTCGCAGCTGTTTGCGACATGGGACGAGTTCGTGGCAGTAGCACGGACTGTGGTGCCCCATGTGGTGTGGACTGCTCCGAGCATGAAGCAGCTGTCCACAATGTGGAGGGCAAAGTGGCCTACAAAGGAGGCTGTTGTAGAAGGCCTTGTTGTTGCCTTCCCAGATGACACGAACCCGGCAGCCTCGCAGCTGTTTGCGACATGGGACGAGTTCGTGGCAGTAGCACGGACTGTGGTGCCCCATGTGGTGTGGACTGCTCCGAGCATGAAGCAGCTGTCCACAATGTGGAGGGCAAAGTGGCCTACAAAGGAGGCTGTTGTAGAAGGCCTTGTTGTTGCCTTCCCAGATGACACGAACCCGGCAGCCTCGCAGCTGTTTGCGACATGGGACGAGTTCGTGGCAGTAGCACGGACTGTGGTGCCCCATGTGGTGTGGACTGCTCCGAGCATGAAGCAGCTGTCCACAATGTGGAGGGCAAAGTGGCCTACACAAGAAGCAGCGAAAGAAGGGATGGTGGTTGCTTTTCCTCCGCCTGCCATCGTATCGGTTCGGGACGAAGCGTCAGAGCAGCCTGTGCCGACGTCGAGGTTTTTCCCATCATGGAACGCCTTCATGTCAGCGGCACGGACACTCGTGCCACATGTTGGTTGGTCTGCCGACAACACCAAAACGCTGTCTCAAGTGTGGAAGGCAAAGTGGCCCACGAAAGAAGCTGCTGAAGAAGGCGTCATCGCAGCCTTTTCACAACCAACCACCCAGTCTGCCCAACCACCCCTGGACCCCGTGCCTGGCGTGGACGACCAAGAAGCCAGACCCATGTCATGGATCGAGTACCTGAAACACCACACGGAACTGGCCCCATCGCGCTTCAAAGGTCCCGAAGCCAACTTGGAAAAAAGTTCCCTAGCTGCAGTTTGGCGGTCAGACAGCAGCCACATCAAGCTGCAATCTTTGGAGGCAGCCCTCATCGCTGTATGTGTGGCCACATTGGTTCTCGGCGTGTCTGAACACGTATTGTGTGAGGTTCTCCGCGATGACATTGCTGAAGACGACATAGGCAAAGAAGAAGAAACTGAAGCTGACACAGAAGCACTACCAGGCTACGAGAAGATGAATGTGGCGGGCCTTCGCCAGCTGTGCCGGGAGCGAGGGCAGGCGACAGGTGGAAATAAGAAGATCCTCATCGAAAGGGCGGTGCAGACACAGGAGGAGCAGGAGGAGCCGGAGCCGCAACCGATGTCTGGTTTGTTGGTTGATCACATGTGGCCCTTCCTGTTGGCCATGAAGAACGCGTTTCTACAAAAGCTAGGCTGGCTCACACTGTCCGATAGAAGCAAGCGCACGGACGCCCAACAGCAACACGAGTGCGCATACGTTGCACTTTACGTGTCCACACGCTTGTCGCTGAACGCTGCAGCATCAGTTGGCGCCCCATCTCGCGAGACGCTGAAACTGTTTTTCGGGTCATACTCTCGAACAGCTTTTTCGATGACAAAGAAAAGACATGCCACAATTAAACTGGCCTTTTTAAAGGACTGGGCTCTGCCAAAGCTGACGACGTTCGAAGTGCAGCATTTCTGTGTGAAGTACAACGAAAAGAGGCGGGCAGTCCACGGGAAGTTATTATACGTCTCATTCTACAGAGGGGGTAGTGTACCTATTCGTCGTTCCGCGTGTGCTTTTGGTGATGTGATGGTGTGCTATGTGTCCGAGTCTACAAACCAAATCGGGCACTTTTTTGCGATCGCCCTTCTTCAGGGCCACCAACAACAGGCTGCCCCCGTTGTCAAGCTAGTGCTAAACTTTGCTGACCTGTTTGGCAGAAAAGGGTTTGTCACCGCTAACGATGAATTCCTGCAGGATACATCGAACGGTATGGTTTGCAGTGTCTGCTACGAGGCCGTCAATTACCTCAAGCGTGGGCCTATTCGACTGGGTGAAACCGTAGCATGCTCGATCTACCAGCAAAATTCCTGGCAGACGGGAACCAACGGTAAGCGACCGACGTTAGTGGCTTCGTTCGCCCGGCACAAAGGCTCGGAACTGCACCGGCTTTCGGTGAGAATTGTAAGCCGTAAGAAGGTGATTGCAAGTAGTGTCGTCTTGGCATCGATCGTAGCGTTGTCGGCGATTAGCCGCACACATATTCTGACGCATTCCGCACAACTCCGTCGCGCGCTTGAGGCTGATGGTCAAATTTCCATTCCAGCCGATCTTCAAGCCGCAATGTTCAACTTGCACGTCCCCTTGTTTGTTCAGACCATATACGGGTCCTCGCATCTCAAGGCCGAGAGGCAAATTCTTGCAGACGAAGTTCGGGAGATACCTCTGCCAAAGAAGTACCGCAGGCGGCAGCATCTGGCCAGTATGCTGCCAATTTGGTGCCGGATCGTTCGCGTGGGGCTTACAGAAGCGCTCGAAAATGCCATCGCCATCGTTGCTGTACTTGATGGAACTACCCTACGCGCAATCAAGGACGGCGACATCTACGCCTTGACCCTCCGCTACTTCAACAAGGCGACTCTTGCAGTAGAAGAAAGCTTCATTGGCCTCACTGAGTTCTTGGCCGATGAAGAGACCAACGGCAAAACGCTGCACAGGAAGCTGGAGGAGAAGTTGGCCGACGTGGGTGTGTCGATGGCCCGAATTACGGGTGTGTCAAGTGACCGGGGGTCGAATATTTGCGGAGAGGGAATCGGGTTTGTGGGCCAGATCCGTGCAAACGACAGTCAGCACTGTGCGGTGTTGCAAGACAGCGCCCACCGTCTCGAGACCTTGATTTCCAAGGTCTTGACAAAAAATGACACCTTTGTCGATACAGGGGAAACTTTTGACGCTATTGAAGCAGCGTTGCGTACCTCGCCAAAGCTCTGGCGAAAGGTACTGGGTTACGCAAAGAAGGTGGGCGCAAAAGCTTTACGACCCGCCGCGTATCACAAGATCCGCTGGCTTCCCAAGGTGTCTCGGCAGTGGGAGCGAGCTGCGCGCATGTGGCCAATATGGATGGGCCACATGACAAGTTGCCCCCAGCATTGGAAAAGCGCTGATGGGACGAGAGAGAAAGATGCTCTTAGAGAGACTAGAGCACTTGTCGTCCCCAAGCTTCAAAGCAAGCAGCGCCGAGCCTGGTTCAAGGGCAACTACCAGGTGGTTGATCTTCTTGGGCAGCTGAGCCGTCAACTGCAGGGATCAGATGTGGCACTTTTTGAAGCCGAAACACACACACGAACAGCGATGGCCCTGCTCGGAACTTGCAACACCCCCCTTGCTGCTGCAGCAAAGAAGGGACTTGCTGGGTTCGTAGGAGACATGCTGCCGAAAGAGAGTTGGGTTGCAGCTGTTTCTGCAGTGGCTGATTTCGAAGGCCTGAAAAAAAGTAAAGATGACAGAGTCGAAGCCTTCAAAATGGTTGCTGCTGTCGGTCCGTATGATGCGGAATCTTTAACGGTTTTGGTTGAAGAGTGGAAAGGGTTCGTGGCCCTGCTCCGAGTCGGAGTTCTGCCAGAACAGGGGATGGCGGTACTGCGGGGGAACCAGTCAGAGGCGGTGGACGTGATCGCAACCGCCCTCACCCACTCGCGGTGTAGCAGCAACTGCATCGAGAGACTGTTCTCGGCCCTGTTGGATCGGGCGGGGATAAAGCGCACCTCGCTGAACGTTTCCACCTTGGAAAACGAGGCATTGCTTGCGCAACGTCAGGACCTTCGCGTCAAGGAGAACATGAAATCGTTCCTGCTTCTCGGCATCTCCCTGTGGTACGCAGAAAAAAAAAGGCGTCCGCTCGGGGCCACCCGCCAACCAAAACCCCAAACGATCACAACCGCAATGTTAACGCTGCGGTCTGCCCCAGTCAGCACCGACTTTTGGAGTGCAATCCTGAAACGGAAACGTGGTGACTCCGGCGAAACCCTTTCGGGCAGCGCCTCTGGAGGTAACGACTCTGAGAAGGATGACGAGGAGGAGACGTGTGAGGTCGAGGAGGTTGATGATTATTCCGATTCTTTCTCAGATGATGGGTCCTCTGGGGAAAGTGTGGTGTTCGACAGCTAAATGACACAGTGTTGTCTCTTTTATTTTTGTGCAATCGTTGGCTTGTCAAATCGGGCACTTTTACTTTCATTGTTCTGAGATCATAGTCAGTCCCAAACAGGCAAATCTTCCCCTGCCGTTCCTGCCGTTCGCAAAAACAACGCGCAGTGGATTCGTTTTTTTTTGTTCCCACATCGTTCCTTTGGGATGTCGCCTGTTTCAAACTGCACGTTTTTCTGATGTTGAAAGTTGAACGCACTGGGACCATGGCATGCATGCGACCCCATCAATCATCTGGGCGAAACCGTCCAACAAGTCAGCTCAGTCGGGCAGCTCAGTAGGCCAAACTAGTCCGGCCAAGCCAACCCAAGGAATCAACCAACCAGCCCGCGAAACCGCAAACCCAAACCCGCAAACCCCCAACTGCCCAGCCAACTAGCAGGTCCACAGTCCAAAGTGGGCGCACAGGGCCTATCTATTAAGGTGGTTTCCACAGCGACCAAGAAAAAAAAATTTTTTTGGCCCAAATCCTCCCAAAAAAGCACTCGAAAAAAAAAATTTTGACCCACTTTTTCCACCATTTCACCTTAGAGAATTTAGCTAAGGTGGGTCCCACAGTAGGTCCACAGTGGGTTGCACCAGGAGGGGGGGGGGGGTAGGGGGGGGGGGGGTACCCACCCCCACCCAGGGTTAGCAACTTCGTTTTGGGTCTCAGGTTAATCAGCACTGCCCCCCCCCCCCCCGGAAAACCCTGATACTAAGTTCGGGATGATGGCAAGTTGGGGCCCTTATCCAGGGGGAGGCCCCTGGTGAACCTTTGATGCTGAGTGAAGACCCGGAAAAAAGTCCACCGGCGGGAACCGAACCTCCCACCCGTAGGTAAGGAACGTCGTCAACTGACGACTGTGCCACGCCGTTGTCCGCCCCTGAGCTCGTTACGCATCCCCCCACACGCGGGGCACTCGTCAGACGAGTTACGTGTGAGGGGTTCTGTCCTCGTGAGGGTACAGATTGACCTGACACTCGGGACCGACAATGATTCTTGAATCGAATGATGTGTCGGTTGGCCTTCCCTAATGTCAGGCAAAGGCCCCGTTTTTCTGTAGCTGTGTGTGCGTTCGGTTGTTGAGAAAGACGGAAGAGCGAAGCGAACAAAGGTTCTTTTGGCGCGAAGAGATCATGCAAGCCGTGTGTAGCCGCAACTCGTCTGTCTGCTCTGCAGTGGCGTGGTTGTCGTGCGGGCTTGTGTCCTTGCTGGAATCCTTTCTTCTGTCTTCTGTATTTCTCTCAGTGTGTACCTTCGCGTGTGTTCGGTGCGTGAAAAGAAGAAAGAGCAGTAAGTGTGGTACTGTGAGCGCGAAGTGATCATGCAAACCGTGTTTAGCCGCAACTCGTCTTTCTGCTCTGCAGTGGCGTGGTTGCCGTGCGGGTTTGTGTCCTTGCTGGAGTCCTTTCTTGTGTCTTCTCTCCTTTCGCCCGTTGTGTTCGGCTCGCTTGCGGGCTCGGCACCCCGAAGGAAGGCCCGATCGCCGGCCGCAAGCGGAAGAAGACGAAGGCGACCACCCCCGACTCAGGGGTGCATCGAAGGAAGAAGAAGGTTCCGAGGGCAAGCAGCTCTCAGAAACGACCGGGGACCACGGGCACGCCAATGCCCTCGAAAGTGAAAAACGGGCACACGTGCCCGCCCTCGTACTCGCCGACTCAGTCTCTGGAATCGCAAGAAAGCCAAACCCCGCTAGCTCCACAAATGCTCGACCTTGACGACGCAATGGCAGGTGACGACGTCATCCGATAACCTGACTTTCAAGGCAGTGCATGCTAATCCATGTGGTTCATGTACTTAAAAGAACTCAATGCTTAACGGCTTATCACGTGGGCGGCCCTGAGATTACCCCCTCAGGTGACACCACTTTATCTTTAGCCATACTTCAACTCTTGCCTTGCCTCGACTGCACTACTACCCACCGCTGGCTTTCCAGCTTTCTTACTCTGAGGAGTACTTCACCTACCTTCCCTGGAAACAACCTGAGCTCGATTACGCTCGACTTTTTGCTCGACTACCGACCCTCCTTTTGAGAAAGCAGAAAACGCTTGTAATAGGAATTGAGACACCTGCTTTGTAGGAAGTATTTAAGGAGGCTGCCAGCTGCAAAAAATCAAAGGAGGTGAATGTGCTGTAGCCCACACGAAACACAGGTGACTGTGGGTTCAGTGGCGGGCGTAAGCGTTCAACAAAAAAAGACCCATTTTGTAGTTGTATTGTTTCTCCCCCTCTAGCCTCCTTCGAAGTAAGCACAAGGCAGCCCCTCGAGTATTTTTCGGAGTTTGCGACTGTGAGTACTCTGCAGAATATCACGAACCTGGTGCTTGCCCGCGCCTTCGGGTGCGCAGATGCCGCTGTCATAGGAGGCTGCAGGAGCCACTGGTGCAGTCACGCAGTTGACTACCTACACCCCCCCGTTTTACCCGGTTCCAGCTTTAGTCCAGCTCAACATTGTTCCAATTACGGTAGTTACCCGCCCAGTTGCAAGTCGTCAAAGGAGGAGATGAGCCTGCGCCAGACTCAGGTATATCTGGATTAGCGTTCGCCAACAAGACTCCGGCGAGAAGCAAGGATAAGGAAGGCGTGTGCGGTCCAGCGAGTCGCAGCCACAATCGAGATATTTTGCTGCTCGCTGCAACTCGTCATGCCGAGGCGGCGATTTCAGCACACTTCCGGATTCTCGCCCTTGCTAGTTGTCGCCATATGCGACGTCGCTTCCTTATTTTCCTTTAGTTTACGGTGTCACCAGGGCAACACGCACGGCAGGATGAGCACACCACCCGAGCCTACAACAGGAGAATTCGGACCAAGGGATCCCAACTGCTGTAGCTACCGCACCACTTGTTGAACGGACGCTCTTGCTAGTTGTCGCCATATGCGGCGATGCACCACGTCGCTTCCTTATTTTCCTTTAGTATACGGTAGGAACTGGAGCAACACGCACGGCAGGATGAGCACACCACCCGATCCTACAACAGGATAATTCGGACCAAAGGGATCCCAACTGCTGTAACTACCGAACCACTTGTTGAACGGACGTGAGGTCGAGAGCGGGTCTACCCCTACACGACAAGACACACAAATACGACAGGTCAAAGTCGTGAGTGAGAAAACAAAACACGGTGGTGTGAGCAGAGAACATAAGGGGTTCAATTGGTGCTCGATCAAGCACGAGAAGCTGAAGGGGGTCCGCAAGCTTCTGCAGAACCAGTCGAATGTGCCGCCTACTTACTATATCAACCCGGAAACTTCGAACCCGAACCTTTCGCTCTGAAAAATGAACGAAGCAAAAAACCCGCAAGCTTCTGCTCAACCCGTCACATGTGCATGCCTACTTTACTGTATCAACCCGGAGACTTCAACCCCCCGAATTCTGAAGCGAACCTTTCACTCTGAAAAAATAACGGAACAAAAGGCGAAGAGAAGAAAAAGAAGAAGAATGCCGTACACCGACGTTGTGGATGCCCACGTGCACCTGTCCGACCGCGTGAGATGGCCGCTCCCGGCATACGGGTGGCACCAAGAGAGTGAGAAGATCGACAAGGACTTCACGCCCGCGGTGTTCCTGTCCGAGAAGCCGGCCGAAGTGACGAAGGTGATCTTCGTCGAGTGCATGGTGACCGACGACGAGGCGATGATGCGCGAAGAGGCGCGCTGGGCGTGCGGGCTGGCGGAGAAGGGAGAAGCCGGCGTCGCTGGGGTCGTCGCCTCCGCGCCGCTGGGCGTCGTCTCCGGCGAGAAGGCTGGCGAGTTTTTGGACTCGATCAAGCACGAGAAGCTGAAGGGGATCCGCAAGCTTCTGCAGAACCAGAAGCCAGGATTCGGCTTGACGAAGGAGTACATCGACGGCGTCAACGCATGCGGTGCGAGGGGGCTGGTCGTCGACATCTGCGTCAAGAGCCCGCAACTGCCGGACGTGCTGCAGCTCGTCGCGAAGGCGGATCCATCCGTCAAGTTCGTCTTGGACCACATGGGGAAGCCGTCGATCACGCCGGGGAAATCCGTCGCGGAATCCGACCGGGCCTGGGCCGACAACATCGGGCTCCTCGCGCAGCACACGAACGTCTTCTGCAAAGTGTCCGGCGTCATCACCGAAGTGGCCGGCCCGTGGGTCCCGGACGACATCGAGGCGTACGTGTCCTTCGTGATCACCGCCTTCGGCTGGGGCCGCGTCATCTACGGCTCGGACTGGTACGCGTCGAAGCTTGCGTCATCAGGGTACGCCGACTGGTACCAAACCCTCAAGACGCTGCCCATCATCTCGAGCAGCTCCGACGAGCACAAGAAAAAGCTCTTCAAAACAAACGCAGAGGCTGTCTACGGTGTTTGAGAGAGACAGTACTTGTTGATGACGAGGACTCGTTGATGACGTGATTTCACTGAGAACATTACTTGTTGATGATGTCGTTTCACTGAGAAGATTACTGTGTTGATGACGTCGTTTCACTGAGAACATTACTTGTTGATGATGTCGTTTCACTGAGAAGATTACTGTGTTGATGACGTCGTTTCACTGAGAACATTACTTGTTGATGATGTCGTTTCACTGAGAAGATTACTGTGTTGATGACGTCGTTTCACTGAGAACATTACTTGTTGATGATGTCGTTTCAATGAGAAGTTTACTGTGTTGATGACGTCGTTTCACTGAGAACATTACTTGTTGATGACGAGGTTTCACATGGTGGATCGGGGTGAATGCGTGCGGTGCGAGGGGGCTGGTCGTTGACATCTGCGTCAAGAGCCCGTAACTGCCGGACGTGCTGCAGCTCGTCGCGAAGGCGGATCCATCCGTCAAGTTCGTCTTGGACCACATGGGGAAGCCGTCGATCACGCCGGGGAAATCCGTCGCGGAATCCGACCGGGCCTGGGCCGACAACATCGGGCTCCTCGCGCAGCACACGAACGTCTTCTGCAAAGTGTCCGGCGTCATCACCGAAGTGGCCGGCCCGTGGGTCCCGGACGACATCGAGGCGTACGTGTCCTTCGTGATCACCGACTACGGCTGGGGCCGCGTCATCTACGGCTCGGACTGGTGCGCGTCGAAGCTTGCGTCATCATGGTACCAAACCCTCAAGGCGCTGCCCATCATCTCGAGCAGCTTCGTCGAGCCCAAGAACAAGCTCTTCAAAACGAACGCCGAAGCCGTCTACGGAGTTTGAGAGTGTTACCCACGTTGTTGATGACGAGGTTTCACATGGTGGATACATGTGTCTCCTTTGGTACGCGTCGAAGCTTGTTTCTCGAGCAGCTCCGACGAGCACAAGGAAAAGCTCTTCAAACCAAACGCAGAGGCTGTCTACGGTGTTTGAGAGAGACATTACTTGTTGATGATGGTTTCACATGATAGACACACGTGTATCGGGTACCGGATGACATCGAGGCGTACGTGTCCTTCGTGATCACCGCCTTCGGCTCCGGCCGCGTCATCTACGGCTCGGACTGGTCGCGTCGGGCTTGCTTCATCAAAGTACGCTGGTTTGGTACCAAACCCTCAAGGCGCTGCCTATCATCTCCACTTGTTGATGATGAGGTTTCACATGGTGGATACAGGTTGAACGGGGGGTCCAGGACCACATCGTTTGGGTTAAAATGCAAAGAATCTGTGGCGATAATCTGCATCGCCGACGGCGCGGTTATCTCTTCGCACGTGATGTGACATGCTTTCGCCTCTTTAGCTCGTCTTGATCGTCGCGCTCCGGCGCGCGTTTGGTGCTTCGCTTCTTCTTCGATTGCTCGTCCAGTTTCATCGGTTGCGCGTCGACTTCTGTTTCCTCTCGGCGCTTGGGCGATGGTCGTGTTGCCTTCGGTTTCACTTCGATGCGTCCTTTGCGCCTTTTCGGTACCGGCTCCGCCGCGGAGTCCGATTGCCGCTTCTTCGCTGGCGTTGGTGCCGTCTTCTCGACCTTCGCTGCTGAAGTCGAAGTTGGTGTTGCGGGTCTTCGCCCGCCTTCCGCTGCTTCCGGCAGAACGAGCACCACATCGACACTGACTGGTACCAAATCCTCAAGATGCCTGCCCATCATCTCCGACGAGCACGAGGCAAAGCTCTTCATAACCCACTAACCCACACTTATCGACGACGAGTATCCACACAGTGGAGGCTCGACGACGAGTATCCGCATGGTGAAGGCTCGACGACGAGTATCCACATGGTGGAGGCTCGACGACGAGTATCCACATGGTGGAGGCTCGTCATCAAAACGTTTTCCCGCACTTGGTGTGCCACATGTTACTGAGCATGTGAAATCACTTGTTATCTCCAGAGAGTGGGTCGTGTAGTCAGCCAGCATTCCTGCATTAGTATTGCTGCATACCGGACTGCCAGGCTGAGCCAAAGCGGAAAGTAAATGACAGAACAAAAACTACCCAGCTGACGGATATAACTGCCCACCCGCTCCTATGTTCCCAGCATCGAATCCGGCTAAAAGTGAACTTTTACTCCAGAAACACCTGTGTCTAAAAAAAGACTCAAAACGCCGGCTTCCCAAAGTACGAAGCGGTCTCGGAGTGACCGATCCAGATTTTGAACTCCGGCCGTTTTCGAAAAGGATCGGTGAACTCATCCTTGAGAAAAATGCAGCACGGAACACATCGCTTGCATATTTCTCGTTCAACAATCCCCAGGCTAAGGCCGCGTCATCCGCTCTGGCAGACTGGTACGTATCGGAAACGCTGCTGCGTGCGCTGCGTGTGGAGCCATAACCTTGAAGGCATTATCCTATAATGTTCCCCCTTCACGTAACCACCAGTCAAACAAATACCCTCTGCAGTTCTTTTTTTTTTTTTTTGAACAGGGAAACGTTTGCTTGCTCAACGTCGCCTTTACCCGCCACCCTTGGAGGTGTCCGTCCTTCGTCTCTAGCCGGCAGCGTTTTTCGAGCAGCTCAGCACAAGAGCTGTGTGAAACCTGCACCAGGGCACTCCCGGCTCCGATTTTCCTTTTTCTTCCATTCGCAGAATCGACGAATATGGTCGGGGACGATGAGCACTTCAACAACGAACGGACGAACGTTCAGGAAGATGAAGTCACAGGATGTCGTCCACAAGATGAGCAACTGGATGATCAGCAAGATGGACACTTCAACAAGATGAACTACAGACGATCAACCGGCGCGCACAAAAAATCTGTCCCACCCACCCGCAGGTTTACAAAAGAAACAGACGAGGATCTTCCCGTTTGCACAACAAGAACTTGTAGAACGTGGGGGGCCCAAGACTACACTCCACGAAGGAATGTACTTGGTGTCGGTCACAAACAGTCCCGGACATGGCTAGCCATAATCCATAAAGCGTGAACTAAATATACAACCCGCTACCATATAGCCCTTTCTTGCTCTAAGAGAACCCATTCATGAACGGTCACACGGAGACCCTAAAACCCCGGAATTTCAAGCGAACTCTAAGAAAGTAGTCCCCTTTGGACCCCCGAGCGCAAGAGTTTGATCCCAAAAGAACCTTGCGAAGGCATTTTCCAAGAGAGAGGGAGAAGAGAGCACAACGACAACAACGCCAAAGAAGAAGAAGAAGAAGAAGAAGGTTGAAGTATGGCTAAAGATAAAGTGGTGTCACCTGAGGGGGTAATCTCAGGGCCGCCCACGTGATAAGCCGTTAAGCATTGAGTTCTTTTAAGTACATGAACCACATGGATTAGCATGCACTGCCTTGAAAGTCAGGTTATCGGATGACGTCGTCACCTGCCATTGCGTCGTCAAGGTCGAGCATTTGTGGAGCTAGCGGGGTTTGGCTTTCTTGCGATTCCAGAGACTGAGTCGGCGAGTACGAGGGCGGGCACGTGTGTCCGTTTTTCACCGTTAAGCATTGAGTTCTTTTAAGTACATGAACCACATGGATTAGCATGCACCGTTAAGCAGTGTGAACTTGAAATGCAGGTACCACAGGGGTAAGCTTGCATTTGTCATAGGCTAGGGTTATTTGAATACGTCGTCCGAGGACGATCTCAAAGCGGACGAGGACGGTGATAATAGGCTGGTGATATCCAGCTCCATTCTTCGTTTGTTGCGCTCTCGCGCCGGCTGTCCTGCCGAAGCAGTCGCTCGAGGGGGCGATCCTGACATGGATGAGGATGAAGTCGAGGTGGCCGGGCTGGTGATATCCAGCTCCATTCTCGAAATGTTGCGCTTTCGCGCCGCGTGCTTTTTTCCGGGTTTTCCCGCCGGGTCATTCGGTGGTGTCGGGAGTCGGGCTCTTTTCTGCCCCTTCCTTGGTGGTGTCGCTCGGGCCGGCTCGGTCGGAGCGTGCTTTAAGGTGCGTTAAGCAGCGGCTGCCGGCTTATCCCGTGACACCTTTTATATGTACGTTGTTGAAAGAGTAGCGTTGGCACTCTTACAGGTTCGTTCCCTCGTAGCTAAGAAAAGGCGCGGTCAAAACCCACCAACCAACTCTCGCGTGTCGCGGCTACCTCCAGTCTCTAGAAAAGGAGAAGAGAGATGTTGTCGAGTGCGTTGCTGGTGGTCGCGCTGACGCCGTCGGTGTACTTCGGGCACGGGTTCCGGAAGAAGGGGCGGGACCATGGGAACTTCTGTGCAAGGACGGATCGTGACTCGATATACGACACGCGAGCGTCCAAGACGAAAACAGCATGTTTTAGTGGTTGATCAGAAATCCTGACCTGAAAAAATGACGGGGTAAATACAACGGGGAAAACGATCAACCGGTACGCACAAACATGCATGCCCCCCCAAACCCACGCAGTACGTATTAGCTTTAAAAAGAACCCGGTCGACGACGGTCACCCGGAGACTCTAAATTCCCGGATTCTCAAGCGAACTATAACTCTAAAATACGCGTCCCACCCGCAGGTTACAAAAGAAACAGACGAGGAGTTTCCCGTTTGCACAAAAAGAAAAGAGTCCCCGTTTGGACACCCGAGCGCAAGAGTTTGATCCCAAAAGAACCTCGCGAAGGCAGTTTCCAAGAGAGAGGGAGAAGAGAGCACAAAGACAACACCAAAGAACAAAAAAAAACCTTATATTAGGGCGGAAGCAACCCGCACCACGTGAAGCACCGCAAGTGTCGCGAAACCCAAGCACTACTCTACGAGAAAATACATAAAAACGCGGACAACAGACCGGTACGGGCTACAAGGCAACCCCTGCTCAACTTGTAAAAATAAATGCAAGCTTACCCCTGTGGTACCTGCATTTCAAGTTCACACTGCTCAACTTGTAGAACGTGGGGGGCCCAAGATTACACTCCACGAAGGAATGTACTTGGTGTCGGTCACAAACAGTCCCGGATATGGCTAGCCATAACCCATAACGAAAGCATGCACTAAATATACAATCCGTAACCATAAAGCCCTTTCTTGCTCTAAGAGAACCCATTCATGAACGGTCACACGGAGACCCTAAAACCCCGGTATTTCAAGCGAACTTTAACTCTACAAAAGGGCACGGTCGAACGCCACCACCAACCTCTCTGTGTCGCGGCTACCTCCAGTCTCTAGAAAAGGAGAAGAGAGATGTTGTCGAGTGCGTTGCTGGTGGTCGCGCTGACGCCGTCGGTGTACTTCGGGCACGGGTTCCGGAAGAAGGGGCGGGACCATGGGAACTTCTGTGCAAGGACGGATCGTGGTGCCGTCGGACGACTCGATATACGACACGCGAGCGTCCAAGACGAAAACAGCATGTTTTAGTGGTTGATCAGAAGTCCTGACCTGAAAAAATGACGGGGTAAATACAACGGGGAAAACGATCAACCGGTACGCACAAACATGCATGCCCCCCCAAACCCACCCAGTACGTATTAGCCTTAAAAAGAACCCGGTCGACGACGGTCACCCGGAGACTCTAAAATCCCGGATTCTCAAACGAACTATAACTCTAAAATACGCGTCCCACCCGCAGGTTACAAAAGAAACAGACGAGGAGTTTCCCGTTTGCACAAAAAGAAAAGAGTCCCCGTTTGGACACCCGAGCGCAAGAGTTTGATCCCAAAAGAACCTCGCGAAGGCAGTTTCCAAGAGAGAGGGAGAAGAGAGCACAAAGACAACACCAAAGAACAAAAAAAAAAAAAAAGGGCACGGTCGAAAGCCACCACCAACCTCTCTGTGTCGCGGCTACCTCCAGTCTCTAGAAAAGGAGAAGAGAGATGTTGTCGAGTGCGTTGCTGGTGGTCGCGCTGACGCCGTCGGTGTACTTCGGGCACGGGTTCCGGAAGAAGGGGCGGGACCATGGGAACTTCTGCAAGGACGTCGAAGTCGGGCTGTCCGACGACATCGCCGGCGACCGGATCGTGGTGCCGTCAGACGACTCGATATACGATACCAGCGTCCAGCAGTACGCCCTGTCCAGCCTCCCGCCCAACACCCTGCACCCCTCGGGGATCGTGTACGCGGAGTCCGTCGGCGAAGTGCAGAGGGTCGTCTCGTACGCGACGCAGTGCGGCTACAAGGTGAGCATCCGCAGCGGGGGGCACCAATACGCCGGGTTGTCCAGCTGCAATTCAGCGGAGGGGAAGTGTATCCAGCTCGACGTTTCGCTGATGGATTCGCTGGCGGTAGACGGGACGTCGGTAACCATCGGCCCCGGCGTCAGCCTGGAGAAGCTGTATTCCGAGCTCGGCAGCGTTGGGCTGTTCGTCGCCGCGGGCGAGTGCAGCGGGGTGCAGATGGGCGGCCACTCGCAGACCGGCGGCGCCGGCATCTACAGCCGGGCCTTCGGCTTCGTGTCCGACCAGGTCGAGGCGTTCACGATCGTGCAGGCCGGCGGGTCGGTCAAAACGGTGCACAGGCCGCGGTGGGGCGCCCGCCCGTTCAGCCTCAACGACCAGCTGTACTGGGCCGTCATGGGAGGCAGCGCTGGGTCCTGGGGCGTCGTCACGTCGTACACCATCAGGGTTTGTGCACACACCTTTTTGTTTTTACATGAGCGCCAGCTTGAAGGGAAATGCTCGACGATGCTGCCCGACAAAGAACAGAAGGGATTCCAAGTGCTGTAACTACCGAACCGCGTGTTGAACGGACGTGAGGTCATGCCTTTGGTTTGTCGTATAAGATTGGAGATATTAGAACCGACGATAATTAACACTTGTACAAAGGTTATGATCCCGTCGCTATCCCGAGAGTAACACACGGTAAGTTTTCTTTGTTGTTGTTTTTTTTGGGGGGGGCAAGAGGACCGGGAGTTTCTGTGCACCCAGTTCCTATCTCCGATCGCACTATGTGCGCGGCTCTTTTTGATGCTGGCCTCGGACGAAGAGGGGTCGGAAGCAGACGGATTTTTTTGTCGTATAAGATCGCAGATCTTAGAAGATTAATATATCCGACGAATACCTAACACTCGTTACAGGTTGAATACCCCCGTCGCTATCCCGAAAACATCGTAACTTCACCCCTCGCTTGCCCACCCACGATTGTGACAAACACACCGAATCACTGCTTGACCTTTCTACTTTCGATTTATGCATCACCCGGGACGGTGAAGACGAAGCAGCAGACGGAGCCAGTATACGCAGTAGGAGGAGGATGTATTATTCTGCTTCTGGTGCCAGCGGTGGCAGTGTTGGAAGGGTCACGAGTCGTCATGGCTGGCCATCAGTCGTGCACGTGCGCTGGGTGGGGTTGGCTTTCTCTGAACTGGCTTCGCATTAATTTGTGCTGCACGTGCTGCTGTTATCGGTCTAGAGTCGTGACCAAAGGGTGGCCGCAGCTCGTGCACTTGCGTTGAGTTGCGGTTCAACCTCCGAAGGGTATCGAGAGGCAAATGGGTTCTCCTCCGCGGAAAGGCACGTTTTGTAGCATCCGAAGCAGGGACTTCTGGGGGTGCATAGACAGAGGCATTCACAACGAGCATCCAATTCGAGCAGCTTGAAGACGCCTGTCTAAGTAGTCTTTGCCGTCGTTGTTTGGAACCTTGCACCTTGCAGTCGTCGTTGTTGCCGCTGCAGTCGTGGCCATACGCACTTTGTCCGGAGGTGTACGTGACACCAAACTCCTGGAGTCACTTCCATGAATTCCTCGGGCACACGCGACACGGGCTGAGGTACCGAAGCAACCTTTCTCCAGGTTTTGCACCGCAGATTTTGCAGCATTCCTGTTCTTCAGTACCATCCAGTTCTGAAGTGCGGAATTTCTCCTTCTAAATGGAGGTTCTTTCGATAGTGCACCGAGCTCCTCCTCGTCAGAGTCAGTGATCTCGCTGATGGAATCTGGCTCGTTGGCTTCTGCCTTCAGCTTGGTAGGCACCGAGATCTCCCATAGCACCTCATCCCCTCCCGTGTACATTGAGACTTCTGAATTCTACTGATTACTGACTCATGTGCTTTCACCCTCGCAGGCCTACGATTGCTGAGAAGTCTCTTCTCACCTCATTCTCATTTATGTAGTTTCGGAAGATTAGGACACTTCCAGCGCTCTCTCTCCCGTTGTGCTCATAGAGCAGAGCACCAGCACCGGTGCCAAGGTTGACAACTCAACCGCGAAGTCGACAAACTTCTGCCTCGAGATCCCTTGAAGCAAGTCGTTCAACACCACGCTCTTGTTTTGGTAAACGTGGAGAAGTACCTCCCTCACCTGAAAATTCTGAAAGCCGGAAATAAGAACGCTCGACACTCGCGACTGCTCGGTGGTCCGCAGATAACTAAACGTGACCTCCCATGATGGAAACTTTGTAATGTTATCAACGTTCAACACATTTTTATCAGAAGGGAAGGAAGCCCATATCGTCGCATCGTCTGCGACGGCACCGAGGCAGTGGTTCCTTTGGATTCGTCTCCGTGACGCCCTCTTTCTGCAGCACCTGTCCAGAAACAATGCGGTGTTGTGAGATAGTCCTATGATCCTCAGGTACCTCGGAAGAAAATTCAAAACTACAGTACTGTAGTTTTGGAAGATTAGGACACTTCCAGCGCCCTCTCTCCTGTTGTGCTCATAAATTTGGGTTCTCGCAAACTTCTCTGCGGCTACGAGCCCTTCCTCGAAGACGTAACCTGCGTATCCTCGAAGGGGACCGCCTCTGGGAGTCTCAAGCCACTTGGGAGGATGTCAATGATGGCAGACCCTCTCTTCCTGGCTGCGTAGATTGCCCTGTACGAGGAGGCGGAGTTCATCATGCAGTGAGCTTCGTCTATGACGAGCACGTCCGTCTCGCGGTGTCACCGAAAAACTCCGTGCTGAATGTGATTGGTGTCCCGTCATTCACCTTGAGGTCCCGGGCCCGAACGTTCGCTGGCTCGCCCATCTCTACGTACCTCTCGTACGCATTCTGAGCCCCTCTCGCCACCGGGATTGTGACGTGCACAGATAGGCCTATAATCCTCAGGTGCCTCGGGAGGAAAATTCAATGTAGTTTTGGAAGATTAGGACTTCCAGCGCCCTCTCTCCCGTTGTGCGCCCTCTCTCCCGTTGTGCTCATAAATTTGGGTTCTCGCAACCTTCTCTGCGGCTACGGGCCCTTCCTCGAAAGACGTACCCTGCGTATCCTCGAAGGGGACCGCCTCTGGGATCCTCACCTGCGGCGTCTCAAGCCACTTGGGAGGAGTCGCTGTCATGTCAATCATGGCCGACCCTCTCTTCCTGGCTGCGTAGATTGCCCTGTACGAGGAGGCGGAGTTCATCATGCAGTGAGCTTCGTCTATGACGAGCACGTCCGTCTCGCGGTGGTCACCGAAAAACTCCTGATTGGTGTCCCGTCATTCACCTTGAGCCACCGGGATTGTGACGTGCACAGATAGGCCTAAGATCCTCAGATACCTCGGGAGGAAGCGGGGTTAGCGCAAACATGATTGCGAACCAGTTTGTCCTTACTTATGCCGAACATCGCAACTCTTTTTTTTTAATCAATAGAGTACGGAAACTGTAGCTTTGAAATCGTTGGTTACTTTATTCGAATTGGACAAAGATATTCACAAAGAATGTCCTCTTCCAGTGAACCTCTTTCACTGAGGTAGATCCCGAAGATGCGCACAAGCACCAACGATCCGCCTACAAAGGAACGCCTCGCTGGGAATCGATAAATCAACTTCCCACGCTCCTTTCGCGATATCTCTCTACATTCGCTGCTGTCGGTCGTGAATGTCATCAACTTCCCTGCTACTAGGTGTTTCCACCTCTAGATATCGTCGTACACAAAGGAACGCCTCGCTGGCAATCGATAAATCAACTTCCCGCGCTCCTTTCGCGATAGCCCCCCAGGGCTCATCGTATGGAGAAATGCCAAAATCGAAATAGCTATTTTTTGCCCGAGAGAAAAGTTGTTTTCTTGTACGAGAGTTTTCCAGATTGCTACGAGGGCCCCCCGGGGGCGCCATCTGGAAAACTCGAGTGCAAGAAAACAACTTCTCGAGGCAGAAGATGGCTTTTCCACCTGCCAGACGACTTTGACACACTGCGAGAGGCTACTTTTAGGGACAAGAACGATGCGAAAGATGCCGTATTTGCGTACGCTGATCTGTGATGAAAGAAGAAATAAGTGATGAAAGAAGAAATAAGGGTTAGGCACGGTTGTGATACGAATCGTTTATTGTATTTTATTGTATTTTTGTTGTACAGATTTTCGTATATTATTGTATACAATACTCATACTATGCAGTCCGCCGCATTCCGCGCAGATTTTTTTTTTTTTCCGCCGACGACTCCTACCCGCACCCCACACGCACCCCACCCGCACTCCACACGGACTCGGTGCGAGTCCGTGTGGAGTGCGGGTGGGGTGCGGGTGAACGTTTTCCAATGAAAAATACTCAGTAGTCTTAGTATTTATTCGTGGACTTTTACTTCCATTCCTGCACATAACAGTCATTGTGAACCTTTTCATTGCGGCTGCGGAGACCAGCAGCACAATTATGGTGATGATGGTGAGCGGTCAAGTATCCTTGCCACACTCGGGAAGAGCTTATGGCCACTATGAGCCCACCTCCAACCGCGAGTGGGCTCTGTGTCTGCCGGTCGCAGCCCACGGGCGCACAACTGTTCAATCAGGGTGTGGCCACAGCGGCGCACTGCCTCATGTGCACTGCGTATGTGCACGGTCCCGACTGCTTCCGATCCCCTGTGCCCATCTGTGCCGGGTTGAACAGCCAGGACAAGGACCCGTTATCACTTCTCAGCGACACCAGCGGTATGCCGCGTACATTGTGGCGTACACACGGGGAGTAATCCCACTCGAGGACAGTGTTGGCGACCGAGTCTTCCGCCACGGAACGCAGTTCGCCATGACAATCCGCAATGCCGACTCACGGTCTCTTGGTGTTCTTCTCTACCCGGCTGGACCATGCGCCAAGAAACCTGATCCAGGAAGATGCGCATGGAAACGAGAAAAGCACAAAGGGATATGTGCGTAACTTCGTCGTGGCTGAAGAGGGGAAAGATGGGAAACAGGGGAAAGAACACTTCCGGGGACCTCTCGTGGTGCACACTCTTCCCGGGTTTCGGTCCAGCGAGCCACGCTGTAGCATGGTGCGCTAAAAAAAGCCACTCCAGGAGTCCCGGAAAAACACTGAAAGTAGGAAAGTAGGAAAAAGGCTTGCACTTTTGTTCTCAGATGCCTGTTATTGAGAATCACACCCGAGACAGCGAATGTTCGTCGTCGAAGTCTTTGAACCTCCTGGAACAGGGGAAACAGGGGAGAGAACACTTCCGGGGACCTCTCGTGGCTTTCACTCTTCCGGTCCAGCGAGCCACACTGTAGCAGGGTGCGCTCAGAAAAGTCACTCCGGGAGTCCCGGAAAAACACTGAACGTAGAAAAAAGGCTTGCACTGTTGTGTTCTCAGATGCCTGTTATTGAGAATCACACCCGAGACAGCGAATGTTCGTCGTCGAAGTCCTTGAACCTCCCAGAGATGTCTTTGTTGCAGTAGTAAAGGGCTGTCGTCTCGTATGCAGAAGGGTTGATTCTCCCCCCTCTCTCATTTGAGATTGCCCCCAACTGGCTGAACACGGCGTCCACCCGCGTTACACTGACGGGCAGGTACAACAGCGTGAGAGCTACGGCTGAGAGATCCGGCCATACCTGCTTCTTCGAAGTCCAGAATGCTTCGGCATCCTTCCATTTCGTCAGGACGCTGATCGAAACCTTCAGGTACTCGCCCAGTTGGGTTTTGGCGTCGCGGTGAAACACGCCCTTGAATGTGTCCGTGATTGACTCCACTGAGGGGATGGCAATTCCCGCTGCCTTCTTCGTACCCAGCTTCTCAGGGCAAAAGAGCCACATGGATTTGAAGATGTCCCGGGAAAGATAGGTGCTCCACATCTCTTTCAGGACGGCGGAGAGATCGTTGCCAACGGCCTTCATGGCTTTTGCAACCATGGCGGGGAGTTCCGCTGCAAGGGGCTTGCGCGCGGGTGGATCAGCAGCAAAACTGAAAAGGGGCATGACGGGTTCCATGGCTTCCAAGGCCGTTACAAGAGCTGCACACGTTTCTGTGACGTCTGCATCGCTGAACTTCCCCGCAAGTAGTTGGATACTCTCGGGTGTGGTGTTCCTTTTCAGTTCTTTCTCAAGAAATGCTGGAAGAGACTGCAGGCGGGGGACCAGGTGGGCAAGGCATCTGAAGGTGGAATCCCACCTCGTGTCGTTGATAGAGGGGGGGTATTCCGGGCTGGGACGTTGCTCGCGTTGTGGTTCTGGTGTCAAGTCCACTGGCACGTTCTCATTTTGAGCTTGCGTCAACCTCTCCTTTGCACGCTCCAACATGTCTCCATCTCCTTCACCAAGACACTCAAGGATGTCAGCTTCGACGTCTTCGCCATCCTCGTGCAACGACAGCAGGGCAGTCAGCTTTTGGGCGATCGGAATCTCGTCTTCTGTAGCGGCTGCATCGACATCATGGGTCACGACTGCCTTCTGCGCCTGCACCCACCGAACCTCACGCGTGGGTGCTTTGTAGAAAGCGTTGCTGAAGAGACGCAGTGTGTCGTGGGCGTTCGGGTGACTCAGCTTGAACCACGGCTTGATGGCATTTTTCAGATGGTGACCGAAGCAGTATATCACAATGCCCTCCCAGTCCTGAAGGGCGACCACGTTCGTCGACGCCTTGTCAACGACGATGTAAGCGACGTTGGGTATCTTGATCCCGTAGTCCTTGAGGACGTTGGCAACAAACTCCGACTGAGAGGTTGTGTCCAAGGCTTCACCGTCCTCTCCAACGCGAAGTCCCAGCAAGTATGCTCGTCCCTTGTCGTATGCGACCACTGCCAATGCCTGCTCCTTGAGCTCGTCGATGATGGATCCATCAAACCCAATGCCAAACGATGTCCCGATCGTCTCTATTAGATCCTTCTGCATCTGCGTCTTCGCATCGCACCCCCGACTCATATCCATGAGCGTCCTCGTGTGGGGAATTGCCGGGGAGACATGCTTTCTGAAAAAGACACGCATGCAAGCCACTGCCCCTGCCTTCATGCCGGCCATCGCAACCAACCTCGGTACCGGCGTCAACGTCCACAACAACCGCGCCAGCCTTTTTTTGTGCCACCAGAAGTGTGTGCCTCTTCTTGTGTTCTTCGTAGGTGTGATGCTTCTTGCACGTGGTGCTGTCGAGGTAGTTGATTTTCTTTTGGCATGAACCGCACCAGATCACTTCTTCCTGCAACGTGACGTTGGGGTCTCTGAGTGCTAACGACTTCCAAGATGAAGGGAGGTCCTTCACCTTCCTGAGCTCCAAGCCTTCCTTTTCTGCGTCTGTGAGCTTGTTCATCCTTTTTACGGCTGTAATCAGCAGATTGTGGCGTTTGCTGCCGGCCACTGCAACCTTCGCTGCGCCCTTCGCCAGCCCCTTTCGGAGCTGCAGCTTAGACGGTCTTTTGACCACCTTTGTCTGCGAGGCTGGCGTACCAGCCTGTGAGGCTGACCCGCCGGCCTGTGAACCTGCATCTTCTGTCTGTGAACCTGCATCGTCAGCCTGTGAGGCTGCCTCGACTGCCTCAAAGAGCGGACCAAGAACCGACGAGACCGACATCGGGACGGACGAGCCACCTTCGGAATCGCTGGTCGGTGCTTCACTGTTCGGTGCTTCGCTAGTCGGTGCTTCGCTGCTGGACTCCGCATCCTGCATGGCCTGGCTCATTGTCACCCTTCTCTTCTTGTTGGACGGTTCAGACTTGCCGGCCTTCGCCTTGTTTTTCGAGCCCTTAGGCCTTCCCATTCCCCCCCCCCCCCCCCCCCCTCCGCATCCGGCATCTATCCGGAATCTAGCACCTCGTGTTTCCTGATATCGTCTTTCGCTGCTGTCGGTTGTGAATATCATCAACTTCCTACTGCTGCTACTTAATTTCTCTGACGTGGACCACGTCCACTGTTATCTCCACCTTTATAGGCTTCGCTTACCAACGAATTACAAAAAAGTTTTTTCAATCTCGTCGAGGGTCAACCCCATAGGGTAACCTCTGGAACTTTCCAGATTACTCGCCGATGAGCTGTGTGTTTCGAACTCGCTCAGCCATTTTTGGATGATAGTGTCGATCGTGTCCAACATTGTTTCGGCTCGAGTGGCGACACCCAGTACCGTTACTCGGGCCAATGGAGTCGACAAATCTCCTTTCATCACCTTCGTAATGGAGAATCATGATCGTCGAATCTTAAGTGTCAACTAAGAGTCAATTTACAGCGTACGCCTTTGTCTTTGTAGATGTCCCACGCGATCGCGGGAGCTACTCTGTGCAGAAGCATCCACGCTTCTGGGGGGTAGTTGTTGTTACTAAGATGCACAACTTTTCCGGCCAGTGTGTTGTTTTTCAACTGAAGAATTTCCACAGTTGGAGAGTCCCACCGTTTCGTGCGGCGCGTCTCGCAATTCCGCCGGACGAAGACGGCCACGAAGAGTATTCGGTAGCTGGATCACGACAAGAGGGGAGCTCCGCTCCCTCGAGACCATACCCGGAGCGGCAGACCTCCTGCAGTCGATTGTGCGGTGCGCGGTAATGCCAAAAGGTCGTGTTAGCGGTGTGTGGAGATGGCAACCGCACAACATGTACTGCTTGCAAACGACGCGACGCACAACGAGCGGTGTGTGGAGATGGCAACCGCACAACATGTACTGCTTGCAGACGACGCGACACACAACGAGCGGTGTGTGGAGATGGCAACCGCACAACATGTACTGCTTGCAGACGACGCGACGCACGAAGTGCCCGACATCCGTGAGGCATACCCCCACGAGCCGCCACACCTAAAGAGTCTCCTTGCGGACTTTGCGGCGAAGCGAGGGCCCACAATCCCCCACGTGGCCAGATGTGTGAAGACGCTCTGCGACGATCCGCCGCTGTTGGGCGACACTCGCTCTGAGATATATCTTGTTTGCGTTGTTTGTGGATGGAGGTATCGACAGCGGTAAAGGCGACTTTCCGAAAAGAAAGCAGACTAGAAAAGGCAGAAAGAAGAGTGGACACAGAGCGGCCAACGGGACAGAGGCAAAGTAAATAAGAGCTCGTCACTCGCACAACCGCGGCTGATACAAAACTAATGATGATGATGATGATGATGATGATGACGGGAGGAGAGAGTTGTTTTCGTTGAACGCATTTCCCGACTACTACTACTACTCCTACTTTGAAAAAAACGCGAAAATAATCGAATATAGGCTAAATATATGGAGGCGTACGTGTATGGTTAGAGGTAGTCCCGGAAATAAAAAAAAGAAACAACCCACACCCACTTGCTCCAAGAGAACCCCTTTGACAAAGCCTCATCCCTCAAAATCCGGAATCTCAAAGCGAAACGGTAACTCTAATTTTTAAAATCGCAATCGCCAATTTCATTTCACGCAGGCCAAGCGTGACTGTGACTACCCGGAAAGCACGTACTACACGTGCAAGGCGGAGTGGAGCCCGCGCATGTACTTGGCCGCGGCGAAGACGCTGTCGAGCATCACCAGCAGCAGCAAGTGGGAGACGAAGCAGGCCGCCGACGAGTCGATCTACATCAACGTGATCAAGCGGATCCCTGTGGACACCAACATCATCGACGTGGAAGGCGTGTGGGCCGGCGTGTCGCGGAAGCCGTTCGACGCGCGCAACTTCGGCGCGCTCCGGGCCGCGATGGCAGCCGAGGGCGCCGTCAACTGCTCGAGCGAGCAGCTGCCGCCGTCGCAGGTCATCCAGAAGTACATCGTCCTGTACGCGCCGCGCGAGTTTCCCTTCCCGTACGTCCGCTCCGCCCGGGCGGTGAAGCGGCCGTTCGACAACGGCGCCCTCGAGGCTCTGGCCCTCGCCCTCGACCCGATCATGACCTCTGTCACCAACGGCGTGTATCCGGTCCACCAAATGGCCACGTTCGCCGGCGCCGTCAACGAGGACACGAACGCGCGCCTGTCGTCGGTGCCCCACAGGTATCGAATTCTTCCCGTCTTCTTCGCTTCGGCCTTTAAATGTTTTTTGAAAGTATGCCAATACTGCAGGGAATAGTTGACTAGACCTCTTGAGTTTGTGCTGACCACGAATAGGGGAGTCGGGAGAACCTACAAAGCCAAAAGCAGGACCGACCCCCCCGTTCGTGAGAAAAAGCGAAGAATAAAAACACCTTCTTTTTTCCATCTATCTTTGTCAAGAGCTGCAACTCAACTATTCCCATTGAGTATTCACTAATACGACTAAGATCTGCACGCATCCGCGCTCCATCGAGGCTCACGCCAACGACTTCGCGGCGCCTGGCGTTGTGGTACCAGTACGCAGCCAACTATGGGTGGATCGCTTGAGCATCATCCATTTTCGGGACCGGTGCATTCGGCAGGTGAGTTGTTACCGACTTCCGTGGCCCCCGTCCTGCCGTCAAGATGAACCGACACCCCCTTTGTGGGATCTGCTGAGCGATCATCACGTCAGCCCTCGGTTCATCCCGCGTCGCCAGTCCTGCTTACCAGAAGTGGCCCACTTAGAACCCACACGCACACAACGCCCCCTTGCTTGACCGCCTTCAGGTTGGGAGAGGCTACAGCCTCTTTGGCGTTGGGTCCCGTCCTTTTTTTTGTAGGAAAAGAAACTTGTTTCTTTGAAGACTAATAATAATCCGAACGACAGGTTTGCCGCTCCCAATCCGTCCAGAGGAACAAAGTAGCTTGCTTCCCCTCCCTCCCTTCCCACTTGTTCGCACTTCCCATCGACGATGCCGAAAGTCACCGAGGCTTACTTGGCCGGACTGACCGTGGTCGAGCTGAAAGCGCTGGCCGCGGAACTCGGTGTGGTAGTCGCCGGGATCCAGCGAAAGCGGGAGCTGCAGGCCAGGATTCTGGCAGAGAAAGACGGGGAGGAGGCGCGCGCGGAAGACGCCGATGATGGCGACAGCGACGAGGACGAAGATGACTCCGACGAGGCGGAGGGTGAAGCACCGGCACGAGCAGCCCTGCCCGCAAACAGGAAGCCGGTGTGGAGGACCCCGCCGCCGCCGACCGCATCCGAGGCCGCCAGCTCGTTCAACTGGCTGCGAGACCCGTGGCTGTTCTACGACACGGCCCATCGCGAGTGGGGACCGGAGACGTTCCGGGCCCGGGCCGCGAAGCGGGAGGCGGAGGAGCGGTTCGCCCGCATCCGCAAGCTAACTCCCAAGATCGAGGACGCCCTCGTGCAGGAAGTCATCGACGACGAGATCCGCGCGCTGATCAAGCGGAAGCTCGACCAGCGCGCCGTGCAGGCCGTCGAAAAGAAGGCGCGGTGGGCGGACTACCCGTCCGACATTCGTGAGTTGGTCGAGGACGTCGACAAGGAGGTCGACCGGCAGAGGAAGGAGACGAAGAAGACCCAGGCCAGTCGCGGCTCGGGTAAGGGCGCCCCGCCGTATGTACGGCGTGGATACGGAAAAGGCGGCAAAGGCGGAAAGGGCACAGGAGGAAAAGGCAGCAAGGGCAGCCGTCCTTCTTGGTGACTGCCCATTCGAAGAACCCCCCCGGAGGGCCGGCGGCCAAGCGAGCGGGCCGCGGGACGACCGCCGGACGCGCAGGGGACGCCCGCTGAAGGAAATCGCACACATCCCGGGTGCGAAGGTCCAGCGGGCCCTGCTCGACATCATCGACGCCGCGTACGCCGACAGCACGTGGCAGAACATCGCCTACACCCACGCGAAGTGGAGGCGGTACGTGCGGAAAGTGGACCTCCTGGGCGCAACCGTGGCGGACCAGGTCCTGAGTTGGATCGGATGGATGCAGGCCGACGGGCTGAAGGCTTCCTCCATCCTGACAGAGATGGGCAACGTCACCGCCGCTCTGAAGCTCCAGGGGGTCACTTTGGAGGACCCTCGTCTCCGGATGGTCCTCAAGGGGCTGGCGAAGATGAAGGTGGAACAGCCGAGGGACCAGGCTCGCCCGATCTCGAAGAGGCTCATGTGGGACGTCGTTCAGCGAGCACCTCCGAAGGCCGCAGCGGTATTCGCCATAGCGTGGCTGACCTGCAGCCGGATCGGAGACGTGCGGCGGACCCCTGCATCGGACGTGACATTGAAAGGGGAGCTGATGGAGCTGAGCTGGAGGCAGCGCAAAGACTGGCGCAACATCGGCGTTGTGACGACGGTGAGGACGGGCCCGTGGCGCGAGTTCGTGGAGCGGCACCTGCGGTTGCTGGCCCCGACCGATACGCTGGGGGGCGATTGGACGACAGCGAGATTCGCGAGCCTCCTCCCCAAGACGTACAGCGGACACAGCATCCGCCGGGGCGCGGCTCAGTTCGCTTTAAAACACGCGTCAGCCGAGTCAGTGCGGACGCTGACGTTGCACGCCACCCTGACGGGGCTCATCCGGTACGCCCCGCTTGCTCACCGACGTCAGCAGATCCGAGCCAGCCGCGCTCTCGCAGACGCGGGGACAGGCGACGAAGAGAGGGAACCGTGAACGAGCGGTCAACCCTCACCCGCCGGGATGACCCTGCCCCGGCCGTCCGCGATGTACTTGCCGCGGCAAATTTTTCTCTAAGCGACGCCGTGCTCTCGTGGGACCCTACGACGTTCCAGGCCGTCAAGCGATTGCGCGACCCCGCGCCCCCGACGGCGAGGATAGCGCAGAAGGCGCCCTCCAGGCTGCGATACGACCGTTGCGACCGAATCGCGGGAGTTATCGGCCACAGAAGATGGATGGACGACTCCAGGTGGGTTCGCGACCACGATTTCTTCTACCGTTTCTTTGGTCCGTTCAAGGGGCGGAGTGTTCTGACCAGGAAGCCGGACTTGCATCCTGGGCACGCCCGTGACGTCGCCATGTCCAGCGTCACACGTAAGGTGGCGCACGCCAGTCCGATCGTCGAGATGAAGGTCTTCACCATCGCGAAGAAGGGTCGGACTGACGAGGGGAGGCTTATTTGCTGGCCGGAAACGTTGAACGGCCACCTGCCCAGAGAGCAAATCCCCGCCACGTCGCTCCCGTCGAGAGAGGAGATCTGGGACACAGTAAGGTCAGCTAACGTGGGGCTAGAAGTAGACGCCCTGAGCTTCTTCCACGCGTTCGAGCTGGACCCACGGATACGTCCTTGTTTCGGCATGCGCCTGCCTCATGGCAAGTTCCAGATGGAGGTGATGCCTATGGGTTGGAACGTATCGATGGCGGTTGCCACATCGTTCTCGGACATGGTCAGCAGCTATGTCACGACAAATTGCGCCTCGGGCAGAGTGACGCCCTGGGTGGACAACTTTTTTCTTTCGGCCCGTGACAAGTCTGGCATGGCAGAGCTCTGGGACGCCTGGACCCGTACGGCGGAATACGTGGGACTCGAGACCAAGCCAGTCCAACAGGGTCCGGCCGAGCGCGTCCAGTGGCTCGGTTTGGATGTCGACCTCCCGTCCAATAGGATCCGCGCGCCGCGCAGCGTCACCACCGCTCTCGGCCCGGCCATAGACGCGGTTTCAGGAGGCTCGTCCTTCAGAGACATCTACCGGGTTCTGGGCGTGTGCAATTTTTATTTGTATTTTCTAGGAATGGATGGATGGGACTTCCCTGTCTTGAGCCTGTTTCAGTCCAGGGTCGGCAGGCTACTGCATGAGCGACCAGCCCTGTGGGACTCCCCGTACACTCCGTGGCCGTCGCTCGTGTCAACTCTGCGGAGACTGCGACGTGCCATAGCCGGGTGGAAACGGATACCGCAGGCCGAACAACATAGGCTGTGCGAGCTTTGGACTGACGCGTCGACAACTGGCTGGGGAGCCCTGTCGCGCGGGTTGTTCTCTTCGTGGGGTGCCTGGACACCGTTGGAGGCAAAGCACCCGATCCATCGTCTGGAGGCGCTGGCCCTTCTGACAGGGGTGGAGAAGCTGCTGCGCCGGGTCCGCTCCCCCGTGAGCATTCGGGCTTTCGTAGACAACTCGATATGTGTTTACGCTTTCAAGAGGGGACGTTGCAAGGACCCGCTGACAGCCCGGATCCTACGGAGAGTCAAGAGAGCAGCACGTCTCAAGGGTTCGAGCATCGAGCTGAGGTTGGTTAGCACCAAAGAACAGCTGGCCGACGCGCTGTCTCGTCAGGTTCCGAAGTAGTGAGGACCTCTCATCCGTCCTCGAGACTGTTATTCGCATCATATTTCTTTCTCACGTCATAATTTCTTTTTTATTCACGCCCGGGAACTGTTTGTAGTGACTTCACACAAGCGACTACGCGCAGGGATGCACCACTTCATGTGGTCAGCAGCAAGATTAACAGCTTTCTGGCTTCACCTTTTGCTCCAACTATACTGCGCGCGGCAAGCAGAGCAGGAGCGGAGGACGAGAGTGACAGACACAAGCATAGGAGTGAGGATTTTATTATTTGTGTTAACAACGCATTGTTGGTACTAAAAATTAGTAGTTGGCAGCGTACTAAAAGCAACTCACCAAATCAGGTGAAAAGCCGCTAGTGCGCACACAAACAAAAAAGAACGGAGGACGCATATCAATAAAATGAAAATGACAAAGAGAGCGAAATAGGAAATAAAGAGCCGAAGGGCGATCATCACCTTGGACCCAAGCAAACTCTGGACGGGGGAGACCCTGCCTGAAGGAATCAACCACCCCCGGGTGGGCTAGTCTGACACAAGTTGTCAACCAGGGGGTAAGCTTCTATATCCACATTTGGACCGTCGGTCAGAATTTGGAAAGGCCGCCGGAAAAAAAAAAAATGGCACTACCGTGACTGCATCGTCCCCCAGGCGCCGGCAGCGGTGGCCAATGTGCAATTGGAGGGGCAACCACTGCACCAGCAAAGGCTACAGAAGGAGTGCACGCAGGGGGAATCCCACTTCCCAGCACCAGTAGAAGTGGCCAGTTTGGATGCAAGTTGGACGGGCACGGGGGAAAGAACAACAGCTCTGCATGACACATCACGTGCGAAGAGATAACCGCCGGCGATGCAGATTATCGCCACAGATTCTTTGCATTCTGACCCAAACTATCTACCAGACAAAATGCCAGGGATAAAACACATAGAAAGTCGAAAAATGAAGCGTCAAACAAGTCAATCGACCTTGCAAGGCTTTGTCACAAGTAAGAAGCCCAAACCTGCTCCAAAGCCAGCAGACGAGCCGAAGGCTGTTCGCGAGGATGCAGACAAGATACTGCGGATTCGGGTCGGCAGCTCCTGCTGTTGCTTACCTGCGACTGGAGGGCAGGTGCAGGTTGAGGCCGGAGAGGAGGCAGAGACACCGGCAGGCGAGCCAACTCAGTGCAAAAATTGCAGAAAAACAGTGAAAACGCAAAAAAGCCGTTATCGGTCCAAATTTGGAAA
>JAPJBO010001345.1:0-49716 GCA_030068145.1 Diplonema papillatum | reverse complement strand
TTCCGCAGGTTCGTCCTGCCGATGTTGTGCACGCAGAAACATGAATGGTGAACACTAGGTTGCCAAGCCACCTGCCGTAAGTGCGCACAACATTTCCAGTCGCCTGGCAGAGGAGTTTCCCAAGAACCTCATGTGTTGTGAGGCAATGTTGCAGCGGAAGCCCTGCGCATGCGTTTCCGTGCAGCAAGGATGTTGTGGAGGACAGCCCCGTGGTCGGGCCAAGCTCGCCATTCACTGCTGTAGAGAGCCAGCCGGGCACATGCATAGACATGCCGAATCGCATTCTGTTCCCTGCAATGATGGCACCGATAGCGCGCGCTGTCGGTGCATGGTATGCATCCATTGTTGTTTCCCCTGCGGTGTTTCGTGAGTGATAAGGCTGGCGATGCGGGACCGTACGAGAATCATACTACACAAAGTTACGTACGAACTATTGCAACGCGCCCCATCCTCTGGCCCAAGTGCACTCGCTGGTGAACAATGTGGAACCACCAGGATACTTTATGAACCACCAGGCCCCGACTCCTGTCCATCAGGGCTGCCATTGTCTTCGTCAACAGTCATCGTCATCGTCAACAGGACTACTCCCAACAAAAAACAAAATGAGCATGTGTTGACGATGATGTCAGCCCTGATGGACAGGAGTCGGGGTCTCGGCCAGAGAGGAGGGCGCGTTGCAATAGTTCTTACGTAGTACGATACTCGTACGGTCCCACATCGCCAGCCTTGAAACACCGCAGGGGGAAAGCAACAATGGATGCATACCATGCATCGACAGCGCGCGCTATCGGTGGCATCATTGCAGAGAACAGAATGCGATTCGGCATGTCTATGCGTCAGTGTGCCCAGCTGGGCTCGCTAATTAGTAGCGAACTTGGCCTGACCATGGGGCTGTCCTACAACACCCTTGCTGCACGCGAAGCAGGGTTCAAGGCGATGGCCGACGAGTTGGTCGGGGATACCCCGAAGGCAATTTCGTTCCTGTTGTCCACGTTTCCACTGGAGCAGGGTGGCTGCCCACCCGCAGTGGTTGTGCCAATGGACGCGTACAAACCAGGCAACGCCTTCCGTGGGGCAAAAGGGGGCAGCGTCTTGCTGTTGGACTGTCCGGGGACCTCAAGGCGACGCGGTTTCTTACTGTGTGCGATAAGCGGAAGCCTGTCTTCCACTCATGGTGGATCTTCGGCTGCCTGCTGCATCTGAGCGCTATTCAGGAAAGTTCCGCAAGAACAATGCAATCATTCCTCTGAGTCGATTTGTGTTTGGTGGTGACCACGCAGAATTGTGGTCGCTCTTTCGAGGCGTGGGCGGTGGCGGGCACCGAAGTGCCTTTTGTGCAACCTGCATTGAGACGCGGTTGGCACACCTGCACAGATGCAAACGGCTTAGCATCCAGGAAATGCATGCGCAGGGCTTCCACTGCAACATTGCCGCCCGTATCACGGAACCAGCGCATGTCATCACACCAGCCTTGCACGATGTGAAGGGCATGCTACGGCTCGTGATCCGGACACTTCCGGATGCTAGTCGGGTAGAAGAGGATGCAGATGAACGGTGAGCGCAAAAGGTGGTCCGCCTGCACGTCCCAGAAGACAATGGAACGCGACTTCCAGGCAATCGAGCTGCAGACAAAGCACCTCAAGAGCCTGGACACGAAGCGAAGCGCGCCTGACCTCGCGCCCGCGTGTCGCAATCCCCTCCCACACCTGTACCAGTACGACACCATTTTGCAAGTGCATCACTGCACGAAGTACGGTGTGGAAGCAAGCCGCAGAAAACCTGGAGGCCCGCCTCCGAAGGGCTGGTTTGGGTGCCCACGTATGCCGGAGAACTGAACGATGGGGACAGAAGTTTCGTAGCAGTCCTGCTCGTGAAGGTGTTCTTCTCAAGATTTGCATTTGCAACGAGAAGCCGTGGCACAACAACCCGACTTCCGATGAGGAGGAGGATCAGACGAGGATGACGATGCGGACAGCAGCACAACCGACCCTGAAAACGAGAGCAGCGAGCACGGGTGTATTATCAGCCAGAAGAGCTACACGCGAATCCACGGCCTCTTCGCACACTACGACGCACACCACCGCCCTACAGTAACCTGCGAATGCACAACGCAATGTCCATCGTGCAAAAAGACAGTTCGCAAGGGCGGGCTGACCCAACACCTGCTGTACGTTCATGCTGAGAAGCTTGACAAGAAGACCTGCCCCCTGTGCATGCAAAGGTTCGCCGATGCACGCAGAAGGGATGCCCACATGCGCGATGCCCACACGGGTGGAAGGTAGTCTTACCTCCTCTGAATTCTGCACTCTATGCCACATGGCCCTTTCTTCCGTTGTTCCCCCCTCCCCCACCCATCACACCCTGAGCACATACCCATTCTTGCAATCCCCCACCCATCACACCCCAGACTTCGGGCCATGCTTATCCCATTCACTTGTTCTTCTCGGCAACCTGTTGTGTTCACCATTCATGTAGCGGCAGGACGAACCTGCGGAACAGTATTCGAGCGTGGTCGGACACCCACACCATATCCACCGCCTAAAAATGGACTTTGCTGTGTAAAACACTAGCAAAAATGACTAGTGCACTAGTCATTCTTACTAGTGCACTAGTCATTCTTACTAGTGCACTAGTCATTCTTACTAGTGCCACTAGTAAGAATGACTAGTGGCACTAGTAAGACATTTTTACTAGTAATTTTACTAGTAAGAACACTGAATTCCTAATGACTAGTGTACCGTGTATATACAGGCTATTTTCACTGTGGAGGGGGGACGCTACCTGTCACTCTCTAAGGTGGTCACCATGGTGGGTGGTCAGAAAAAAAAATTTTTTTTTTTTGGCCCAAATACCCCAAAAACCACACTTTGAAAATTTTTTGTGGGCCCACTTTTGCCAGGGAATTTTGACCATTTCACCTTACAGAATTCGACCACCCAGCCTCCAAGGCAACTGCACTGTAGAAGGGGGGGGGGAGGGCAATGTTGGCACCCTACCTGTTTTTTTGTTTTTTTTGTTTTTTTGTTTTTTTGTTTTTTTGCTGTTTTTTTGCTCTGGAGGTTTGTGTTTTTTTGCCCTGGTGGTCTGCTGGTGCACTCTTGTTGCTGGCTCGGGTGAGCCAGGGTCTTCCACGTGCAGGCCAGCGGTCTGGTGAGGTGGCATTTCGAGTACTTATCAGAAGCTTTTGAAGCAGTCTGCAGAATTATCAGGATTGTTGAGCAGTAGATGGATGGTCTTGGCAGGCAGGATGTGAAAAGCTGGGCGTTTTTGGTGGCTTAGGTGCGGTGTAGCAAGGTTCGGCCGGGCGTGTGCACGAGTATTTGGGTTCACCAGGAGGGCCTTGTTTTTTTGTTTTTTTGTTTTTTTGCTGTTTTTTTGCTCCAGGATTCGTTTTTTTGCCTACATTGCGGGGAGGGGGGGGGGGGGTCCCTTGCAAAGTCGTTGGGGGCCCTCAGGGTAGTGTCAGCACTGTCCCCCCACCCCCCTGCTCAAGATCAGCTACGCGGCTCGTCTACGCCCCCAAATTCTGCCGGTGTTGTGGTGAACCGACAGTCGGAAGAATCACCTAACCTGCTCTACCCTTCTGGTAGTCCATTGCCCTGCCCGCCCTTGCCGGACTCCTTATGCCCGACCCCGCATGGTCAGCTGTTGGAGCAGCAGTGGGCGGGATCCCCTGCGCTGCGGTGTCAACACTGCGCCATCGAGTGTACCAAAGATGGGCAGAAGTTTCAGGGTTTGAAGGGACTCCGTGCACATGAGAGACGTTGCCGCCTCGCGAGTGAAAGACTCTGAACCGTCGTTTGGGCCTCATCGAATTCCTGACTGTTGGCTGGTCTATTTTACGCTCTGCACCCGTTCACCCTGACTAACGGGAAACAACTCGAAGTGTTCTATACGGGTGAATGCGCACTATCATGAGAGGATGAAGGCACGCATATCCCGCCTGGCCCTGTGCTAGGCGTAGTTTTAGGTTGTACTTATTTCCGAACAACCTACCACGAGCTTATCCACCCACACACCCAACTTTTTCCCCTTTCTTCTAAATTCTTTTTTTTTTTTTTTTCCCCCGCCCGATGTCGCTGATGACTAACGGACCGTCGGACCCGTCCCAACGGGGATACTTATGGAAGTTACAATGAAGGCTCAGACCGGTACGGGCTACATGGCAACTCCTGCTCAACATGTAGAACGTGGGGAGCCCTTGGTCACATTCAATACGGGTGTGATCGTGGAGTCGGTCGCAACAGTCGTTTTGCTAGCCAAAGAGAGAGATAGAGAGAAAAAGAGCGCCAGAGAGAAAAGAAAAGATAACGTTATCTTCCGGAAAAGAAGGGTTACGCGAACCCCCGAAAAAAATAATAACAAAAAAACAAAAAAATCCGAAAAAAATAAGAAAAACACAAACCGACGAAGACCCCAAAAACCTTTTTCAACCTCTCCAATTCCCTTCAAGCTAGACCATTATACAACGACCCCCCCCCCCTGTACCCCGAGGACAACCCTCAAAACCCCAACTTCCCCTCTCCCCCCTTCTTTTTCCCCCATTTCTTTTTCCTTTTTTCATCCCCTAATCCGTGCCTCGTAACACACAGCCGCCGATCAACACGAAACCACCCAGAAGAAAAGCCAGGCACCGGGATCTTCCTGACGAGCACGCAACCCGGTGAACTTAATCAAGAGTAGAAGATTAGCGTCGAAACTTCCTGGCTTTTCACGCCGTAGCAGAACGACCACACCCTACCCAATCCCAAGCACCCCCTAAACGCGTTAGGGGACTTCACAAGGTTTCACAACGGAGTGACACAACACCCGAAACGAGCTGCACCTTCTCACTTTTCTCAACCCCCCGCCATACTCAAGCCTCTACGGTCAACCGGAGACTTTAAAATACCGACCTTCTAATCCACAAATAACGCTATAAAGCAACGAACAGTTTTACCCTGCAAATCTACCCAAAAAAAACCTTCGCGCTAGCAGGGGGTTTAGGGTCTCCGTGTGACCGTTCATGAACGGGTTCTCTTCGAGCAAGAAAGGGCTATGTGGTTACGGGTTGTATGTTTAGTGCACGCTTTCGTTATGGGTTATGGCTAGCCATGTCCGGGACTGTTTGTGACCGACACCAAGTACTTTCCGTCGTGGAGTGTAGTCTTGGGCCCCCCACGTTCTACAAGTTGAGCATTGAGTTCTTTAAGGTGCAAGTGCCATCAAGGCAGACGAGCACTGTTGAGCAGGGGTTGCCTTGTAGCCCGCACCGGCCCTGTTGTCCGTGTTTTTATGTATTTTCTCGTAGAGTAGTGCTTGGGTTTCGCGACTTGCGGTGCTTCACGTGGTGCGGGTTGTTTCCGCCCGAATATAGCAGGCTTGTTACGACTCTTGCTTCCTCTAGCTGAGAAACACTTCAGAAACGCTTCCAAGTCCTGCGCAGTCACCGGTCGCCCCTGCGTCGGCGGCGGGACCGCCGCTTTGGCTGACGCCATTATGCCCGCCTGAAGACGCACAGGGGCTCTTTTATAGAGTTAAAGTTCGCTTGAAATTCCGCTGCTGCGGCCAGCTCAACGCGTTCTGACACGCAGTCCACCGTTCATTCCCAGGCATTCAATCATGCGACAAGCTCTTGTCTTCAACTCTTGTAGGGTGGGGAAAAAAAGAAATACAAAAAGCTAACATAAAAGAGCCCCTGCGCGTCTTCAGGCGGGCATAATGGCGTCAGCCAAAGCGGCGGTCCCGCCGCCGACGCAGGGGCCACCGGTGACTGCGCAGGACTTGGAAGCGATTCTAAAGCCGTTGGTCTGCGCCGCGGCCGGGGTCAGCTCCGCCGACTTCGGCGCCGCGTGGAAGAACGACAAAAGCGAGCCGACACCAGCTCTTTCTTCAGGGTCGGAACCCTGGGATAGAGCTGAGAGGGGGAAGCTCGTTCTTGGCAACAAGTCCAGCGCCCGAATCCAAGCAGTGTTTCTCAGCTAGAGGAAGCAAGAGTCGTAACAAGCCTGCTGCTGCGGATAGCTCAACGCGTTCTGACACGCCTTCACTCCCAGGCATTCAATCATGCGACAAGCTCTTTTCTTCAATTCTTGTAAAATACCGCACACAGGGGTGGGGAAAAAAAAGAAATACAAAAAGCTAACATAAAAGAGCCCCTGCGCGTCTTCAGGCGGGCATGATGGCGTCAGCCGAAGCGGCGGTCCCGCCGCCGACGCAGGGGCCACCGGTGACTGCGCAGGACTTGGAAGCGTTTCTGAAGCCTTTGGTCTGCGCCGCGGCCGGGGTCAGCTCCGCCGACTTCGGCGCCGTGTGGAAGAACGACAAAAGCGACTCGAACGGCGCGGTCGAAAAGTTCCTACAGGAGCAAGGCGGCTCGTCGGTGCTGTTCTTCTCGCAGTCCGAACCCGAACCGGGATGGATCCTCACGACTGATCCTCGCCACGTGCTCACAGCGACGAAGCCGACGATCGCGGTCGCCAAGCTGAACCCCGACATCTGCATCGACAGCACCAAACACATCGCTCTGCAGACCTCGTTGACAGTCTTACCTCCAGGGTCCCCATTCGACCCGTTCATGCGCCTTTTGCAGAGCACGTTCGAGCCTCTCCTCTCCGCCTCCGTCGAGGCGAAGCCGAAGGAGCGCCGGGAGAAGGCGGAGGTGATGCAGTCCGTCGAAGAGCTGCTGGCCAGCCTCAGCGACCAGAGCTCGATGAAAATCCCGCACGTCGACCTCGAGCGGCACATCCACGACGTCGTCCGCACGAAGTGCGCCGCGTTCCCGGCCCTCTCGCCGTCGCAGATCACCGACAAGATCGTCGCCGAGAAGCAGACAGGTCCAGCTTTGGCTTTGGCCTTCTTTTTTTGTGTTAACAATGCATTGTTGGTACTAAAAATTAGAAAATTAGTAGTTGGCAGCGTACTAAAAGCAACTCACCAAATCAGGTGAAAAGCCGCTAGTGCGCACAAACAAAAGGCCCTACCGACTTTCGACATGAAGAAAAAGGAAGAGGGGGGGTTTTGCGTATACTAACATGGACCGCTAGTGCGCACAAACAAAAGGCCCTACCGACTTTCGACATGAAGAAAAAGGAAGAGGGGGGGTTTTGCGTATACTAACATGGACCGCTAGTGCGCACAAACAAAAGGCCCTACCGACTTTCGACATGAAGAAAAAGGAAGAGGGGGGGTTTTGCGTATACTAACATGGACCGCTAGTGCGCACAAACAAAAGGCCCTACCGACTTTCGACATGAAGAAAAAGGAAGAGGGGGGGTTTTGCGTATACTAACATGGACCGCTAGTGCGCACAAACAAAAGGCCCTACCGACTTTCGACATGAAGAAAAAGGAAGAGGGGGGGTTTTGCGTATACTAACATGGACCGCTAGTGCGCACAAACAAAAGGCCCTACCGACTTTCGACATGAAGAAAAAGGAAGAGGGGGGGTTTTGCGTATACTAACATGGACCGCTAGTGCGCACAAACAAAAGGCCCTACCGACTTTCGACATGAAGAAAAAGGAAGAGGGGGGGTTTTGCGTATACTAACATGGGCCGCTAGTGCGCACAAACAAACGGAAGCGCCATACTAATTTTTTTGAATAAGCACCTGCTTTGTAGGAAATGCTTGAGGAGACTGCCCAGTTGCGATAGATCAAAGGAGGTAAATGTGCTGTAGCCCACACGAAACACAGGTAAATCTGGGTTTAGTGGCGGGCGTATGCGTTCAACGAAAAGACCCACTTTGTAGTTGCATTGTTTTCTCCCCCTCTAGCCTCCTTAAATGAGCACACGGCAGTCCCTCGAGTATTTTGTGTTAACAGTGCATTGTTGGTACTAAAAATTAGTAGTTGGCAGCGTACTACATGAAACTTACCAAAGCAGGTGAGTTCCGCTCGTGCGCACAAACAAAAGAAAGCGCCATACTATTTTTTTGGCTTTGGATTCGCGTCAATAACGCTCAGAGGAAAACACTATCCGACCTACCCTGCTTATTCAAGACACACCAAAACCGGAGGTTGCAAAGCACCGCAGCTTCTTTTTCGCGGAATTGGTTCGCAATCATGAGCGAAGGGATGCGAGGGTTGAACGACTCACATCGCAAACCCGTCTATCGCAAAAAGTTTAGATCCTCATCTCTGATCATCCGACACATGTGTGTTGTGCTCAAATAGTGTCTAGGCTGTAGGCTGAGAGTGAAGACCAGGGAGACTGGTAGGAAAAGAGTCTCCAGGCTTGAGCCTTCCAGGCTTGAACCTTCCTACACGTGCCTTATTACATGGGTAGATAGAGTCTCGGGGGGGATCCTCGATTCTCTTCTTTACACGGCCCTGCAAGTATCGAACCGATAACAGGTGTCGACAAGACATGGGACGGCGAGTTCATAAACGCAGCATACAGAGGGTTCCAACAGTGCCTCAAAGACATTCGTTCCGTCGTTGACATGGAGGAGACGAAGAGAAAGGTGTGTTCGTTTTCAAAGTGAATGCGTTTCCAGTAGCGAAAGTGAATGCGTTTCCAGCAGCAAAGTGAATGCGTTTCCAGTAGCGAAAGTGAATGCGTTTCCAGCAGCAAAGTGAATGCGTTTCCAGTAGCGAACTTGACCAGTCCAGTAGCGGGGCCAGAGGGGCTCCTGGAATGCAACGAGGCTTATGTGCTTGACTTACCTGGCGACAGTACAGGTCAGCTCTGCGTATGCTTGTCGGCTAAACCTTCAGTGCCGGTTTGTGTATGTGCAGATTTACTGCGTAACAGCGTCTGGACCGTGTGTACGAATCTGTACGGTTAGTACAGGACTCAAAGTGCTAGGCGGTCTTTGAATATTGAGAGAGTATTCGTCTAATCTCCCGCTTCTTTAGCTGCCGCGCCCTTCGTTGCTCCTCGTTATCATGTGCACGCGAGCTCCGCCAAAACGGATGTGACGACATCGGTGACAGAAGTCGTTTTCGTCGCACACTAGGCTGGAACTGTCGTTGGAGAAAATTAGCACTTGGCGCAGCTAGCAAGCTTGTGCTGTTTCTCTTGAACACGCGCAGTCCATATACGGTAGTATCCGACGCATCGACATTATAAACACCGAACAGGCTTCCGTGCTGACCAACGCAAGGGAGGAAATCAAGTTCTGGAATGACCTTTCGGACGCCTTGAACGACCTTCAGAAGCAGCTGAACACGAAGACCTGGCACGTCCAGCTCGACATCCTCAAACGGAGCAACCGAGTGTTCTTGAGCGGTGTCAACGGTCTAGAGCACGAGAGCGGCCTTCGTGCCTGCTCCAGCTTGGTCAAAGACTACCAAAGCGTATGCGTTCACACTTTCTATGATGAGAAGGGGGCGACGCCATTATCTTCCACGCGGCTCCGGTAGACTTTTTTTCACTGCGCGTCTCACGTGCGCGTGTCCGTCACTCCAGAGAAAACGGGACCTGGCAAGCGTGTCCCGAATCCTCAAACATCCAGCTGACTGATCTTACTGCGTGACCCGAATCCTCAAACATCCAGGTGACTGATCTTAACAACCGCCACCTCCGCTTTCGCCGAGTCTGGCAACAAGATTTGCGAGCACTGCAGCAGCTGCGATCCCTCCGCCAGACGTTTATCTTACTCCCAATATCACGCCAAGCACCCGCACTCGCCTTTAAACTTCAAGCAACAACACTTCATAACAGACCCCCATAACCCATAACGAAAGCGTAAACCAAACATACAACCCGTAACCATATAGCCCTTTCTTGCTCTAAGAGAACCCGTTCATGAACGGTCACACGGAGACCCTAAAACCCCGGAATTGCAAACGAACTTTAACTCTAAAACGGGACCTGGCAAGCGTGACCCGAACTGCACCCCACGAAAACCCCGCGCTCTAAAATACGTTGTATAGTCGGCAACAGTCAACAAAGACACACGCGCAAGCACACGTACTGCCACCACCGCAGATACGATACGGTTTTCGTTCAATGAGAGGAAAGGAATGAAGAAAATCCGAACAACAACTTACGATGGGGTGATGCCCCAAGGGTACTTTGGACACCCTGCGGGGTCACTTCACCCACAAAACAAAATGTTTCCCCCGAAGAACAGACACCCTGTACGTAGATTCGTCAAGCCTCGCAGATTCCCTCGGAAAATCCGTGATACTCTAAGTCAAGCGAACTTGAACTCTGAAACACACAGCTGTTCCAAGATTTCCCGATCTCGAAGCTGCACCAGGCTCGGAGCATCGACCAGCTGCAGGCCGCTGTCGAGCAGCTGTTCACGTACATGGACAAGCAGATCAAGTCGCAGATGAAGTACCCCATCCCTCGGGCGATGAACCTGATTGACGCGGTCACCCGCGACTTCAACAAGCAGCTCCTCAAGATTCTGAGCTCCGGCCTCCTCGATATGGACTACGACGTCTTCGCGACGGAAACCCGGGGCTGCGACACGCTCTTCAGCGAGTGGACGACCTACTACCGCCGGTTCAACGAATCCGCCAAGCTGGCCGCTCGGAAGCAGTCCGGGTTCGGGAAGCACATCCCGGAACGCGTGCAGATGGAGCACTTGCCGCTTAAGCAGAGGGTCGAGCAGGTCTTCATCTTCCGCCGCGCGCACCAGAAATTCGTGCAGGTGCTGAAAGAGGTCATGCCCCAAGAGCACGGCAGCGGCCTCAGCGGCATCGACGCCTTGGAGGAGATGCAGAAGGCGTACGAAGGCGTCAAGCAGGCGATCGGTATGGCCTCCTCCACCCCGTCTCGCGGCATCGAACGAAAAAATGGTGTCGGCCGAACAAAGCAACCCACTTAGTGAAAGGCAAACGTGTATCAGGGTCTGAACCCATGCAGCTTCCGAACGGCCCTACCTATACGAGGGACCAACTACCCCTGGTGGTTAGAAAAAACTTTACTTTTTCTTTTAACCAACCACACCCTGAAGGCTGTGAATTTCTCCCAATCGACTTTCGTGGTGCATCAACTCCCTCAGTGGGACTGTGAGTGCCCGAGGGATCGCTCACCAGATCGTACATTAAGTGCCACCGAGACGCGGTGGCACTTTGCAGCTGACACCTTTTCCAAAATTCCACGCGTCGCAAATAAACAGGGTACCGACTGCTGGACGTGACTGATGAGGGCCAAATCCTGTGGGAGCGAGCCAGCAAGGCGTACGAAGAGCGCGTGGAGAAGGTGGAGCAGCACATCACGAACAAGCTCAGAGACAGGCTGAACGCTGCCGAAACTGCCATCGAAATGTTCCGCGTCTTCTCGAAGTTCAACCCACTGACGTCGAACCGGCCGAAGATCAGGTTTGTACAGCATTGACGTAGAAGCCTTGCATCTATTTACGCACAAAGAAGCATGCTAGGGTCCCACACCGGATTATACCTTATTGGTCGTTTAACATCAATCGCATAAGACGCGCGTGCTTTTGCTACGACATTCGTTTATCCGCTTACCCGGACTAGCTAGGCGAATACATGCGTAGAAAATGCAAAAAGAAAAACCTGCCTAAAGAAATCAACTGCCTTCGGGTAGGCTGGTCTGACACTAGTTGTCGTCGGGGTAAAAAGAAAAGGGTCCCGTGGAGCCTTTAGGTAGGATGTGCCCCCCAGCGGTTAACCGCTTAAACCTAACACCCAAGGGAGGGCGAATCGGACAGGTCTTGTGCTTATCCCCTCATTGCATATCCCTTCATTGCACATCCCTTCATTGCACATCCCCTCATTGCATATCCCATCATTGCATGCCCCCTCATCGCATATCCCCTCATTGCATATTCCCTCATCGCATACCCCCTCATCGCATATCCCCTCATTGCATATCCCCTCATTGCATATCCCCTCATTGCATATCCCCTCATTGCATATCCCCTCATTGCATATCCCCTCATTGCATATCCCCTCATTGCATATCCCCTCATTGCATATCCCCTCATTGCATATCCCCTCATTGCATATCCCCTCATTGCATATCCCCTCATTGCATATCCCCTCATTGCATATCCCCTCATTGCATATCCCCATTGCATATCCCTCTTGCATATCCCCTCATTGCATATCCCCTCATTGCATATCCCCTCATTGCATATCCCCTCATTGCATATCCCCTCATTGCATATCCCCTCATTGCATATCCCCTCATTGCATATCCCCTCATTGCATATCCCCTCATTGCATATCCCCTCATTGCATATCCCCTCATTGCATATCCCCTCATTGCATATCCCCTCATTGCATATCCCCTCATTGCATATCCCCTCATTGCATATCCCCTCATTGCATATCCCCTCATTGCATATCCCCTCATTGCATATCCCCTCATTGCATATCCCCTCATTGCATATCCCCTCATTGCATATCCCCTCATTGCATATCCCCTCATTGCATATCCCCTCATTGCATATCCCCTCATTGCATATCCCCTCATTGCATATCCCCTCATTGCATATCCCCTCATTGCATATCCCCTCATTGCATATCCCCTCATTGCATATCCCCTCATTGCATATCCCCTCATTGCATATCCCCTCATTGCATATCCCCTCATTGCATATCCCCTCATTGCATATCCCCTCATTGCATATCCCCTCATTGCATATCCCCTCATTGCATATCCCCTCATTGCATATCCCCTCATTGCATATCCCCTCATTGCATATCCCCTCATTGCATATCCCCTCATTGCATATCCCCTCATTGCATATCCCCTCATTGCATATCCCCTCATTGCATATCCCCTCATTGCATATCCCCTCATTGCATATCCCCTCATTGCATATCCCCTCATTGCATATCCCCTCATTGCATATCCCCTCATTGCATATCCCCTCATTGCATATCCCCTCATTGCATATCCCCTCATTGCATATCCCCTCATTGCATATCCCCTCATTGCATATCCCCTCATTGCATATCCCCTCATTGCATATCCCCTCATTGCATATCCCCTCATTGCATATCCCCTCATTGCATATCCCCCATTGCATATCCCCTCATTGCATATCCCCTCATTGCATATCCCCTCATTGCATATCCCCTCATTGCATATCCCCTCATTGCATATCCCCTCATTGCATATCCCCTCATTGCATATCCCCTCATTGCATATCCCCTCATTGCATATCCCCTCATTGCATATCCCCTCATTGCATATCCCCTCATTGCATATCCCCTCATTGCATATCCCCTCATTGCATATCCCCTCATTGCATATCCCCTCATTGCATATCCCCTCATTGCATATCCCCTCATTGCATATCCCCTCATTGCATATCCCCTCATTGCATATCCCCTCATTGCATATCCCCTCATTGCATATCCCCTCATTGCATATCCCCTCATTGCATATCCCCTCATTGCATATCCCCTCATTGCATATCCCCTCATTGCATATCCCCTCATTGCATATCCCCTCATTGCATATCCCCTCATTGCATATCCCCTCATTGCATATCCCCTCATTGCATATCCCCTCATTGCATATCCCCTCATTGCATATCCCCTCATTGCATATCCCCTCATTGCATACCCCCTCATTGCATATCCCCTCATTGCATATCCCCTCATTGCATATCCCCTCATTGCATATCCCCTCATTGCATATCCCCTCATTGCATATCCCCTCATTGCATATCCCCTCATTGCATATCCCCTCATTGCATATCCCCTCATTGCATATCCCCTCATTGCATATCCCCTCATTGCATATCCCCTCATTGCATATCCCCTCATTGCATATCCCCTCATTGCATATCCCCTCATTGCATATCCCCTCATTGCATATCCCCTCATTGCATATCCCCTCATTGCATATCCCCTCATTGCATATCCCCTCATTGCATATCCCCTCATTGCATATCCCCTCATTGCATATCCCCTCATTGCATATCCCCTCATCGCATATCCCCTCATTGCATATCCCCTTGCATATCCCCTCATTGCATACCCCCTCATTGCATATCCCCACATTGCATATCCCCTCATTGCATATCCCCTCATTGCATATCCCCTCATTGCATATCCCCTCATTGCATATCCCCTCATTGCATATCCCCTCATTGCATATCCCCTTGCATATCCCCTCATTGCATATCCCCTCATTGCATATCCCCTCATTGCATATCCCCTCATTGCATATCCCCTCATTGCATATCCCCTCATTGCATATCCCCTCATTGCATACCCCCTCATTGCATATCCCCTCATTGCATATCCCCTCATTGCATATCCCCTCATTGCATATCCCCTCATTGCATATCCCCTCATTGCATATCCCCTCATTGCATATCCCCTCATTGCATATCCCCTCATTGCATATCCCCTCATTGCATATCCCCTCATTGCATATCCCCTCATTGCATATCCCCTCATTGCATATCCCCTCATTGCATATCCCCTCATTGCATATCCCCTCATTGCATATCCCCTCATTGCATATCCCCTCATTGCATATCCCCTCATTGCATATCCCCTCATTGCATATCCCCTCATTGCATATCCCCTCATTGCATATCCCCTCATTGCATATCCCCTCATTGCATATCCCCTCATTGCATATCCCCTCATTGCATATCCCCTCATTGCATATCCCCCTTGCATATCCCCTCATTGCATATCCCCTCATTGCATATCCCCTCATTGCATATCCCCTCATTGCATATCCCCTCATTGCATATCCCCTCATTGCATATCCCCTCATTGCATATCCCCTCATTGCATATCCCCTCATTGCATATCCCCTCATTGCATATCCCCTCATTGCATATCCCCTCATTGCATATCCCCTCATTGCATATCCCCTCATTGCATATCCCCTCATTGCATATCCCCTCATTGCATATCCCCTCATTGCATATCCCCTCATTGCATATCCCCTCATTGCATATCCCCTTGCATATCCCCTCATTGCATATCCCCTCATTGCATATCCCCTCATTGCATATCCCCTCATTGCATATCCCCTCATTGCATATCCCCTCATTGCATATCCCCTCATTGCATATCCCCTCATTGCATATCCCCTCATTGCATATCCCCTCATTGCATATCCCCTCATTGCATATCCCCTCATTGCATATCCCCTCATTGCATATCCCCTCATTGCATATCCCCTCATTGCATATCCCCTCATTGCATATCCCCTCATTGCATATCCCCTCATTGCATATCCCCTCATTGCATATCCCCTCATTGCATATCCCCTCATTGCATATCCCCTCATTGCATATCCCCTCATTGCATATCCCCTCATTGCATATCCCCTCATTGCATATCCCCTCATTGCATATCCCCTCATTGCATATCCCCTTGCATATCCCCTCATTGCATATCCCCTCATTGCATATCCCCTCATTGCATATCCCCTCATTGCATATCCCCTCATTGCATATCCCCTCATTGCATATCCCCTCATTGCATATCCCCTCATTGCATATCCCCTCATTGCATATCCCCTCATTGCATATCCCCTCATTGCATATCCCCTCATTGCATACCCCCTCATTGCATATCCCCTCATTGCATATCCCCTCATTGCATATCCCCTCATTGCATATCCCCTCATTGCATATCCCCTCATTGCATATCCCCTCATTGCATATCCCCTCATTGCATATCCCCTCATTGCATATCCCCTCATTGCATATCCCCTCATTGCATATCCCCTTGCATATCCCCTCATTGCATATCCCCTCATTGCATATCCCCTCATTGCATATCCCCTCATTGCATATCCCCTCATTGCATATCCCCTCATTGCATATCCCCTCATCGCATATCCCCTCATTGCATATCCCCTTGCATATCCCCTCATTGCATATCCCCTCATTGCATATCCCCTCATTGCATATCCCCTCATTGCATATCCCCTCATTGCATATCCCCTCATTGCATATCCCCTTGCATATCCCCTCATTGCATATCCCCTCATTGCATATCCCCTCATTGCATATCCCCTCATTGCATATCCCCTCATTGCATATCCCCTCATTGCATATCCCCTCATGCATATCCCCTCATTGCATATCCCCTCATTGCATATCCCCTCATTGCATATCCCCTCATTGCATATCCCCTCATTGCATATCCCCTCATTGCATATCCCCTCATTGCATATCCCCTCATTGCATATCCCCTCATTGCATATCCCCTCATTGCATATCCCCTTGCATATCCCCTCATTGCATATCCCCTCATTGCATATCCCCTCATTGCATATCCCCTCATTGCATATCCCCTCATTGCATATCCCCTCATTGCATATCCCCTCATTGCATATCCCCTCATTGCATATCCCCTCATTGCATATCCCCTCATTGCATATCCCCTCATTGCATATCCCCTCATTGCATATCCCCTCATTGCATATCCCCTCATTGCATATCCCCTCATTGCATATCCCCTCATTGCATATCCCCTCATTGCATATCCCCTCATTGCATATCCCCTCATTGCATATCCCCTCATTGCATATCCCCTCATTGCATATCCCCTCATTGCATATCCCCTCATTGCATATCCCCTTGCATATCCCCTCATTGCATATCCCCTCATTGCATATCCCCTCATTGCATATCCCCTCATTGCATATCCCCTCATTGCATATCCCCTTGCATATCCCCTCATTGCATATCCCCTCATTGCATATCCCCTCATTGCATATCTCCTCATTGCATACTCCCTCATTGCATACCCCCTCATTGCATATCCCCTCATCGCATATCCCCTCATCGCATATCCCTCATTGCATATCCCCTTGCATATCCCCTCATTGCATATCCCCACATTGCATATCCCCACATTGCATATCCCCTCATTGCATATCCCCTCATTGCATATCCCCTCATCGCATATCCCCTCATTGCATACCCCCTCATTGCATATCCCCTCATCGCATATCCCCTCATTGCATATCCCCTTGCATATTCCCTCATTGCATACCCCCTCCCTCATTGCATATCCCCTCATTGCATACCCCCTCATTGCATATCCCCTCATTGCATATCCCCTCATTGCATATCCCCTCATTGCATATCCCCTCATTGCATATCCCCTCATTGCATATCCCCTCATTGCATATCCCCTCATTGCATATCCCCTTGCATATCCCCTCATTGCATATCCCCTCATTGCATATCCCCTCATTGCATATCCCCTCATTGCATATCCCCTCATTGCATATCCCCTCATTGCATATCCCCTCATTGCATATCCCCTCATTGCATATCCCCTCATTGCATATCCCCTCATTGCATATCCCCTCATTGCATATCCCCTCATTGCATATCCCCTCATTGCATATCCCCTCATTGCATATCCCCTCATTGCATATCCCCTCATTGCATATCCCCTCATTGCATATCCCCTCATTGCATATCCCCTCATTGCATATCCCCTCATTGCATATCCCCTTGCATATCCCCTCATTGCATATCCCCTCATTGCATATCCCCTCATTGCATATCCCCTCATTGCATATCCCCTTGCATATCCCCTCATTGCATATCCCCTCATTGCATATCCCCTCATTGCATATCCCCTCATTGCATATCCCCTCATTGCATATCCCCTCATTGCATATCCCCTCATTGCATATCCCCTCATTGCATATCCCCTCATTGCATATCCCCTCATTGCATATCCCCTCATTGCATATCCCCTCATTGCATATCCCCTTGCATATCCCCTCATTGCATATCCCCTCATTGCATATCCCCTCATTGCATATCCCCTCATTGCATATCCCCTCATTGCATATCCCCTCATTGCATATCCCCTCATCGCATATCCCTCATTGCATATCCCCTCATTGCATATCCCCTCATTGCATATCCCCTCATTGCATATCCCCACATTGCATATCCCCTCATTGCATATCCCCTCATTGCATATCCCCTCATTGCATATCCCCTCATTGCATATCCCCTCATTGCATATCCCCTCATTGCATACCCCCTCATTGCATATCCCCACATTGCATATCCCCTCATTGCATATCCCCTCATTGCATATCCCCTCATCGCATATCCCCTCATTGCATATCCCCTTGCATATCCCCTCATTGCATATCCCCTCATTGCATATCCCCTCATTGCATATCTCCTCATTGCATACTCCCTCATTGCATACCCCCTCATTGCATATCCCCTCATCGCATATCCCCTCATCGCATATCCCTCATTGCATATCCCCTTGCATATCCCCTCATTGCATATCCCCACATTGCATATCCCCTCATTGCATATCCCCTCATTGCATATCCCCTCATCGCATATCCCCTCATTGCATATCCCCTCATTGCATATCCCCTCATCGCATATCCCCTCATTGCATATCCCCTCATTGCATATCCCCTCATTGCATATCCCCTCATTGCATATCCCCTCATTGCATATCCCCTCATTGCATATCCCCTCATTGCATATCCCCTCATTGCATATCCCCTCATTGCATATCCCCTCATTGCATATCCCCTCATTGCATATCCCCTCATTGCATATCCCCTCATTGCATATCCCCTTGCATATCCCCTCATTGCATATCCCCTCATTGCATATCCCCTCATTGCATATCCCCTCATTGCATATCCCCTCATTGCATACCCCCTCATTGCATATCCCCTCATTGCATATCCCCTCATTGCATATCCCCTCATTGCATATCCCCTCATTGCATATCCCCTCATTGCATATCCCCTTGCATATCCCCTCATTGCATATCCCCTCATTGCATATCCCCTCATTGCATATCCCCTCATTGCATATCCCCTCATTGCATATCCCCTCATTGCATACCCCCTCATTGCATATCCCCTCATTGCATATCCCCTCATTGCATATCCCCTCATTGCATATCCCCTCATTGCATATCCCCTCATTGCATATCCCCTTTGCATATCCCCTCATTGCATATCCCCTCATTGCATATCCCCTCATTGCATATCCCCTTGCATATCCCCTCATTGCATATCCCTCATTGCATATCCCCTCATTGCATATCCCCTCATTGCATATCCCCTCATTGCATATCTCCTCATTGCATACTCCCTCATTGCATACCCCCTCATTGCATATCCCCTCATCGCATATCCCCTCATCGCATATCCCTCATTGCATATCCCCTTGCATATCCCCTCATTGCATATCCCCACATTGCATATCCCCACATTGCATATCCCCTCATTGCATATCCCCTCATTGCATATCCCCTCATCGCATATCCCCTCATTGCATATCCCCTCATTGCATATCCCCTCATCGCATATCCCCTCATTGCATATCCCCTCATTGCATATCCCCTCATTGCATACCCCCTCATTGCATATCCCCTCATTGCATACCCCTCATTGCATATCCCCTCATTGCATATCCCCTCATTGCATATCCCCTCATTGCATATCCCCTCATTGCATATCCCCTTGCATATCCCCTCATTGCATATCCCCTCTTTGCATATCCCCTCATTGCATATCCCCTCATTGCATATCCCCTCATTGCATATCCCCTCATTGCATATCCCCTCATTGCATATCCCCTCATTGCATATCCCCTCATTGCATATCCCTCATTGCATATCCCCTCATTGCATATCCCCTCATTGCATATCCCCTCATTGCATATCCCCTCATTGCATACCCCCTCATTGCATATCCCCTCATTGCATATCCCCTCATTGCATATCCCCTCATTGCATATCCCCTCATTGCATATCCCCTCATTGCATATCCCCTCATTGCATATCCCCTCATTGCATATCCCTCATTGCATATCCCCTCATTGCATATCCCCTCATTGCCCTCATTGCATATCCCCTCATTGCATACCCCTCATTGCATATCCCCTCATTGCATATCCCCTCATTGCATATCCCCTCATTGCATATCCCCTCATTGCATATCCCCTCATTGCATATCCCCCTTGCATATCCCCTCATTGCATATCCCCTCATTGCATATCCCCTCATTGCATACCCCCTCATTGCATATCCCCTCATTGCATATCTCCTCATTGCATACTCCCTCATTGCATACCCCCTCATTGCATATCCCCTCATCGCATATCCCCTCATCGCATATCCCTCATTGCATATCCCCTTGCATATCCCCTCATTGCATATCCCCTCATTGCATATCCCCACATTGCATATCCCCTCATTGCATATCCCCTCATTGCATATCCCCTCATCGCATATCCCCTCATTGCATATCCCCTCATTGCATATCCCCTCATTGCATATCCCCTCATTGCATATCCCCTTGCATATTCCCTCATTGCATACCCTCCCTCATTGCATATCCCCTCATTGCATATCCCCTCATTGCATATCCCCTCATTGCATATCCCCTCATTGCATACCCCCTCATTGCATATCCCCTCATTGCATATCCCCTCATTGCATACCCCCTCATTGCATATCCCCTCATTGCATACCCCTCATTGCATACCCCCTCATTGCATACCCCCTCATTGCATACCCCCTCATTGCATACCCCCTCATTGCATACCCCCTCATTGCATACCCCCTCATTGCACATCCCCGCATTGCGGCAACCATCGAGGGGGACATTGGCCATTCAAAGGCGTTCGCGTGCAATGTTCGCCCCTTTCATTTCCATTGTGCGCTCGGTAAGCAACGTTCCACATCGTCGCGACAGGTCCGCTATCCAGCAGTACCAAGCGAACTTGATCCAGAAGGTCAAGCAAGACATGGACGCTCTGAAGGACAAGTTCACCGCCAAGTACGAGAACTCAGAAGCCCGGAGCATGGCGCGAGTCAGGGACTTGCCGAAGGTGTCGTCCAACATTATCTGGGCGAAGGCGATCGAAAGGCAGCTGCAGACGTACATGAAGCGTGTCGAGGATGTCTACGGCCGCGGCTGGGACAGACTCAAGGGAATGCGGAAGAAGTCCGACGGTACGCAGCTGTCGGGCTACTGGACACTGGACGAGCAGCTTGCTGAGTTCGTGGGGGTCAAGCAGAACCACCTCGAGAAGAAGGCGCGCGAATGCTTGAACTCGACGTGGATGCGGCTGAACGACAACACCGCGCCTCAACCGGCGAACGTACGGGAACTAGAGCTGAAAGTCATCGGCACCGCGATCGCTTTGGCGTTCTTGGATGTGGTGTTCCACGACTGCAAGGCCGACTGGCAGACGCTCGCGGACGAGGGATTCGAGTCGCTGACTAAGATGGAGAAGCAGTTGCACGTGGAAGGGACGTACGACGCCATCAAAACGTTGCTGCAGGATATCGGCGTCGCTTCGCAGCACATGGAAGGCTCGCACCTCCGGTCGGAGGGCGAAGCCTTCAGGCAGAAGATCAACGAGAACATCATCCGGCTGATGAAGCACTGGAACGACCAGATGAAAAAGCTCATCCGCACGGAATGGGACATCTTCCAGTTCACCGACAAAGGCAATGACGACGACGCCGTTGGTGGGAGGTCGAAACAGCGGGTGGACGTTCAAGGTATCAGCCCATTTCATCATTTTGACAACGTTTGCCCGGGGATAGAAAATCGCCGCCTTTTCTGGACAACTAAAAGCGCTTTTTCCCGGTCGATAGGGTACCAAGGAAAGTCTGCTACACGGGAGCCAAGCTTTACGTGTTCGGCGGTACTGCAGAGCCGGTCAAGTGGCTACCGATTTCCAAACTAAAGCACTGCGTGGCGCACCTTGGGGGCTTGGCGCTTGCGCTGAACACAAGCTCGTCGAGACGGTCAGCCACAGGGCAGAGCGGACGGGGAAGCACTGTGCTGCCTCCGACTCAAGCTTTGCAAGCTGTGGCTGACCGTCACGTTCCTGGATCAGGTGCGGCCTTTTTCTTCTTCTTTCTTCTTCCGGTCGATAGAGTGGTGAATGAAACGTGGGGAACAATGTTGGTCCTCTTCTTCAACTCCTCAAATCAGCAAGCAAATGCGGGGGTCAAGCAACACACCGTCGTCTCCTACCCACGGGAGAGCAGACTTCTGGGCATGCTCAAACAACAGCGAGCGACACGAGACTCAGTTCTTCAACGAGACTTCTGAACATCTTCTTGAAACTTCGAAACAGTCTAAACCTGTAAACAGCGGGCAGCAACGGATTCCCGTGTTTCTAAGTACACTCACCCACAGCTAGAATGGTAGACGTATCCTTGGCACCAACTTTCCAGCGTGTCCCAAGCACTCCATAGCTCTATAGAGCAGCGGGGGGTTACATCAACCACTAGCGCCGTAGCTAGGTAGGTTACTACAACTAGCTCTGTATGGCGTAGCGAATGGTACAATGCATCCTCCCATACTCAGCGGAGACCACCGCAAAAGGATGTTATACCTTTCCTGATCCCGCAAAACCAGCACCAATGACAACGACCCCCATACGCAGGACCCATCTTCTCGATCATGTCCGGCTCTACCGGAGACTACTTGGAGGTGAACTTCAACCCGGGCATCGTGGGGCTGATCAAGGAGGTGCAGGCCATGCACTGGCTGAACTACATGCGCAACGTCGACTTTGAGATCGCCGAGACGGCGGTCGCCGCGCGGGACGTGTATCCGCATGCGATGGCGCTCTGGGAAAGCACGAAGCTGTTCCAAAAAGACGTGAAGGTGGTCGACAAGGCCCGGTCCCTCCTGCTTGCCCGGGAGACGCAAGACGTCTACAAGCAAATCAACCAGGGGCTCCGCCTGCAGTGGGAGCACGAGTTGGAGCTCAACAAAGTGTCGAAGTTCGCGAAGTCGCTGCACGAGGTGGTGATGTCGTACCACCGGAGGCTCGAAGACCTCAACAAGAAGGTCGCGACCATCGAAAAAGCCGTCGAAACGCTCGACAAGTGCGAGCCGACGCAGGAAGCGTTCCGCCGGTCGCTGGACGAGGTGCAGAAGGTCCTCGACGACCTGAACCTCGAAAAGTACTCCAACATGGGCGTCTGGGTCAAGAGCCTCAGCAGCAAAATCGAGAAGATTCTCGCGAACCGCCTGATGGACCTGCTCCGTGCTTGGACCCACGAGTTCATCCGATTGGGCGACCAAGCCGACACGCACAAGGAGGAGCATGACGACGCGAAGAAGCTGAAGAAGAAGAAGAAGGCAGTCTTCAACATGTCCCCTGTGGAGGTCAAGATCAAGATCCACAACCGTGTGATGATCCTTGACCCTTCGATCGACCTGGCCCGGTTCGAATGGACGTCGCGACTGCAGAGAGTCTTGAGCTGGGTGCTCCACTTGCCGAAGCTGCAGGCTGCACGATACGACGAGTCGCTGGCCTCGTCCGATCAGCCTTTGACCGTTCCCGAGGACACAACGTACGCGTGCGTCCTCGAAAGGGTGGACCCCACCGTGGTGTACTCCGCCTTCAGCAGCGTCGACAAGCGTTGCGAAGAGGCGTTCAAGTACTTCGAGGACTGGATGAAGTTCCAAGCTCTTTGGGAGATGGAGCTGGACCGCATCGTGGTCCTGTGTGGCGAAGAGTTGTCGAGGTGGTTGAGCCTGCTCGGTGATATTAAGCAGTCGAAGAATATGATGGACTCGAGCGAGACTTTGAAGAGCTTCGGTGCGATCACGGTGTGCTACCAAAACGTCCAAGAGAAGGTGGCTAAGAAGTACGACGAGACGAACAAGAAACTGCTGGAGAAGTTCATGGTCCTGTTGGGCGAGAAGATGAAGACGTTCTACGACAACGTGCACGAGGAGCGAGCAGCGCTGGAGAAGATGGACTTCACGGACACAAAGAACATGATCAGGTTCCTCACGAGGCTGCCAGGGATCCGGAAGAAGCACCCGGTGTGGGCGAAGGAAATCTTGCTCCTCGACCAGGGCGAGAAGATGCTCAAGAAGCAGATCAGACACGACCTGTTTCCCGCTGCTTGGCTGTGGATGGAACGTGTCAAGGGAGAGTGGGACGCCTTCAACGACGCGCTCGATTCGAGGAACAAGGAAGTCTCCGCCAAGAAGGAGATGCTGCAGAAGTACGTCCTCGAGCAGAACCAAGAGTGCGACGAGCGCTTCAGCACGCTCAAAAAGGACTGGAACGCGAAGAAGCCTGTGCAGGGGGCGAAGGCCACCGACTCCATCAACGTGATCGGCATCTTCGAAGGACAGGCCAGCGAGTTGAAGGAGGAGTTCCTGATGATCTGCCAGGCCAAGGAAGCGCTCGACATGGACGTGCGTGACATGGCGAAGATGAACCCGCTCATCGATGACATCCAGACGCTGAAGGACGTCTGGGACAAGTTAGACGGAATCTACGCCGAAATCACGCAGATGGGCGAGCAGAGCTTGAAGCAAGTCAACCCGCGCAAGGTCGCTGGGTCCCTCCGAGAGCTCGAGGCCAAGCTTCGCAACTTCCCGAACAACATGCGCACGTACACGGCGTTCAACGACCTCACCGAAAAGGTCGACTCGCTGATCAAGATCAACCCGATCATCGCGGACCTGTGCTCGGACGCCATCAAGGACCGGCATTGGAGCCAGATCGTGCAAGCCATCCATTCCGACGGCTTCGACAATTCCGCGGCCCTCACGCTCGGCAAAGTATGGTCGTGCGACTTGGTCAAGTACCAGCACGCGTTCCAGAACGTCATCCGCCAGGCCCAGGGAGAAATGGCCCTGGAGGAGTTCCTCGGTCAGGTGCGCAAGACGTGGCAGGACATGGAGCTCGAAGTCGTCGATTACCAAAAGAAGTGCTGGCTCATCCGCGGGTGGGACACGGTCTCGGAAAAGCTCTCCGAACACATCAACTCCCTGCAGTCGATGCGCATGTCGCCGTACTTCAAAGCATTCGAAGAAGAAGGCAGCACCTGGGAGAACAAGCTGTGCCAGATCCAGAACCTTTTCGGCGTCCCGGAGGGATACTGGTTCGAGGTGCAAAGGAGGTGGGTCTACCTGGAGGGCATCTTCATTGGCAACGCGGACATCAAGCGCCAGCTTCCGAACGAGACCCAAGCTTTCATGCGGGTCGACCAGGATTTCAAGCAGCTCATGCAGAAGGTCAAGAAGGCGCCGTTCGTGCTTGAAGCCTTCTCGATTCCAGGGGTCACGGAGAAGCTCGGAGGCCTGCTGCGCTCCCTGCAGGGCATTCAGAAGGCCCTCGGCGATTACTTGGAATCGCAGCGAAGGAACTTCCCGCGGTTCTACTTCGTCGGGGACGACGACTTGCTCGAGATTTTGGGGCACAGCAAAGAGCCGACAGCGGTGCAGAAGCACTTCAAGAAGATGTTCGCGGGCATCTGCTCGTTGGACATCGAGGAGCACGAGGATGCTCCCGCGGTCATAACAGCGATGAACTCGTTCGAGCACGAAGCGGTACCGTTCGCCAGCCGCATCAACTTGAAGGACGTGCCGGCAGTGAACGACTGGCTGAAGCGCATTGAAGATGAGATGCAAATCTCCCTCCGGCACAAGGCCGTGCGCGCAGCGAAGGACATCGCGAAAATATCGAAGCAGCCCGGCGGGAAGCTGGGCGAGTGGATCGATAAGTTCCCGTCGCAAATCCTCGAACTCGCCGTCAGCATAGAGTGGACCCGGCTGATCGAAGAGCAGCTGCGTGGCCTCGTGGGCGGGTGCAACGTGAAGTCCGTCCGCGAGATCTGCGTTAACCTGTTGTCGGACCTCGCGCAGATGGTTCTTCACGTCGAAGAGTCGCACCTCATCAGGAGGAAGAAAATCGAGCACCTCATCACGTCTCTCGTGTACCAGCGAGACGCGTCCGGCCGCCTCGCTGCGAAGGGGTGCAAGGACGTCGCAGACTTCGACTGGCTCGTCCACATGCGGTTCTACGACCGCAACGAATACGCGATCGCTGAAATCGCGAACGCCGAAGTCCCGTACTCGTACGAGTACCTCGGCGTCGGCGAGCGTCTGGTCCAAACGCCGCTGACGGACAAGTGCTACCTCACGCTCACCCAGGCGTTGCATTCCAGGATGGGTGGTGCTCCGGCGGGTCCTGCGGGAACGGGGAAGACGGAGACGGTGAAGGCGTTGGGCACGCGGCTGGCTCGGTTCGTGCTGGTGTTCTGCTGCGACGAGGCGTTCGACTTCAAGGCGATGGGCCGCATTTTCGTCGGGCTGTGCCAGGTCGGCGCGTGGGGCTGCTTCGACGAGTTCAACAGGCTCGAGGAGCGGATCCTGTCCGCGGTGTCGCAGCAGATCCAGATCATCCAGATGGGGCTTGCGACCAACCGAAGCGTGATCCACCTCCTCGACAGGGACGTGCCGATGCACAGCAACGTCGGCATCTTCATCACCATGAACCCGGGCTACGCCGGCAGAAGCGAGCTCCCGGACAACTTGAAGCAGCTGTTCCGGTCCGTCGCGATGTCCGCGCCGGACCGCGAGATCATCGCGGAGGTCATGCTGTTCTCGCAAGGCTTCCAAGAAGCCGAGCTTCTGGCCAAAAAGATCGTGCCCCTGTTCCAGCTCTGCAAGGACCAGCTGAGCCCGCAGGGACACTACGACTTCGGGCTGCGCGCCCTCAAGAGCTGCCTCGTGAACGCCGGAAACATGAAGCGGTTCGAAAAAGGCGCCGCGAAGCTCACCTCCGAGGAAGAGAACAGGCTTTTGCTCAAGTCTGTCACGAAGACGGTCGAGCCGAAGCTGGTGGCTGAGGACGTGCCCTTGTTCCACTCGCTGACCGCCGACGTCTTCCCAGGGCTGCAGCTTGAGGAAGGTGGGTTGGAAAAGCTGATCGAAGCGATCAAGTCCGTGTGCAAAGAGACCCACCTCCTCTCGAAAGGCGAGAACAACCTCTGGCTGCACAAGGTCCTCCAAGTCCACCAGATCCAAGCGATCCACCACGGACTGATGCTCGTCGGACCCAGCTGCTCTGGGAAGACCACTGCGTGGTCGACCTTGCTGCTTGCCATGTCCCGGATCCTAAAGTGTGAAGGCGTCGCGCACGTGATCGACCCGAAGGCCCTGACGAAAGCAGAGCTGTACGGTAACCTTGACACGACGACGCGCGACTGGACAGACGGTGTGTTCACCGCGATCTTGCGGCGAATCGTGGACAACACCTCGGGCGACGAAGACAAGAAGATCCACTGGATCATCTTCGACGGAGACGTCGACCCTGAGTGGGTGGAGAACTTGAACTCGCTGCTGGACGACAACCGGCTGCTAACGCTGCCGAACGGCGAGCGACTGACGCTGCCGAGGAACGTGAAGATCATGTTCGAGGTCCAGGATCTGAAGTTCGCAACATTGGCCACCGTTTCTCGTTGCGGCATGGTCTGGTTCTCCGAGGACGTCTGCACTGTGCCGATGATTCTGCACCATTACATCCACTCCGTCAACTCGAAGCCATTGGACCAGATGGTTCGCCCGTACGAGTCGCTTACGTCCTCAAAGCGGTACGAGAAGTCGTTGGCATCCAGTGGCCAGCAGGAAAACGACGACTTCACCAACAGCGGCTCCGACGGCGCCCTCGACACGCAAAAAGCGTTCGTGAAGATCATCCGCAAGTACTTCGAAGAGGGCCACTTCGTCGACAAGGCGCTCTCTGTCGCCTTCGAGGTGCTCCACGACAGCACCATCATGGAATGGGACAGCCACCAGTACCTCGGGGGCTTGTTCTCTCTCCTCAACAAGGGTCTGCAGGACATTCTCGACTACAACGCCAACCACCCGCCGGAGTTCCCGCTGTTGCCGGAAGTCATGGAGGTTTGGATTAAACAATTTGTTTACTCACTCCCCTTTTTACCTCTTTCTATTTTGCATCCCTTTCTTAGACAACATCTTCCTCGAAGAAGACTTGATGCTAGCATCACCGTGCATGAGAAGCAGTGCTCTGCCTAAACATTAATTTAAGATTTTCCCCCCAGAAGAAGCCTTGGAACAAATGTGCAGAAGAGGCGGCGTCCTGCCAAACATTAAACTGAGATCCCACCCCACCTTTTGGAGAAGCCAGTGGGATGCGAGGTGAACCTTATCATGGTGGGTCACATTCGATAGTGCACAGAACAGGTGCAGTCAACACTCATCAAGTGCCCAGGAAACCATTTCTATTCCACCTTTGGCATACGCTATGCCTCCTTGTTCTACTCTTTACGAAGTTGATCAGGGGTAGTAACGCGCTATGTTTGTCTCCCCCTTCCCTGAACACGCACAGCACACCACTGCACACACCTTGCAAGCTTGCTTGAGCGCCTTCGGCGTGTCAAGTTGGAATCCTTACGTTTCTGAGCAAACTCCTAAAGCGAGGGGTAAAACGCAGGCCCCACCGTTTGCCCCCTTTTTGTACACCATCACATACAGGACATATCACGCAGGACACACACACATCACACCGAACACACACACACACACACACACATCACACCACACACACACACACACACACACACACACACACACACACACACACACACACACACACACACACACACACACACACACACACACACACACACACACACACACACACACACACACACACACACACACACACACACACACACACACACACACACACACACACACACACACACACACACACACACACACACACACACACACACACACACACACACACACACACACACACACACACACACACACACACACACACACACACACACACACACACACAACACACACACACACACACACACACACACACCACACACACACACACACACACACACACACACACACACACACACACACACACACACACACACACACACACACACACACACACACACACACACACACACACACACACACACACACACACACACACACACACACACACACACACACACACACACAGAAATTTGCGCCGAAGCGTCTGCTTATGGCAGTCGCGTGGGCGTTCGGTGGTGCGTGCAATTTCGCGCGGAGGACCGACTACTGCTCGAAGCTCGCGGCCGTCGCGCGGGAGTTCGGTCTCGGCTCGCACATGCCGCCCGGCGACTTCCTCGACTACGACATCATCCTCGAAGAGGCCGAGTGGTCGTCCTGGGACAGGAACGTGGTCCAAGTCGACATCCCGGCCAACAAAGTGGGCACGAACGACGTCATCATCGCGACAGTGGACACCGTGCGCCACGAAGAAGTCGTGCTCTCGTGGCTGCAGGCGCATCGGCCCATGCTGTTCTGCGGTCCGCCGGGAAGCGGGAAGACGATGACGCTGACGAGCGTGCTGCGGAGGCTGACTGATTATGAACCTGTTTTCTTGAACTTCTCGTCGGGTTCCAACCCGCAGATGATCCTCAAAACGTTCGACCACCCGTCTTTCCAGTACACGACGGCGCCCGGCATAGGCCCGGTGCTTCGCCCGGCTACGCCGGGGAAGTGGATCGTGATCTTCTGCGACGAGATCAACCTGCCCGCCACCGACAAGTACGGCACGCAGCGCGTCATCTCGCTGCTCCGCCAGCTCATGGAGCGCGGCGGCTTCTACAAGCCGGGGCAAAACGGCGAACTCACGTGGATCACCCTTCAGCGGGTGCAGTTCGCTGGCGCCTGCAACCCCCCCACGGACGCCGGGCGCGTGCCGCTGTCGCACCGCTTCCTCCGGTGGGCGCCGCTGCTCTTCGTCGACTTCCCCAGCAAGCCGAGTCTCGAAGCCATCTACGGCACGTTCTGCCGCGCGTTCCTCAAGCCGATCAACCAGCTGCGCCAGTACGGCGACCAGCTCGCCCGCGCCATGGTGCAGTTCTACCAGGCCTCGCAGAACCACTTCGTGCCTGAAATGCAGGCCCACTACGTGTACTCGCCGAGAGAGCTTTCGAGGTATTACTCTTCCGTTCTCTATTACCTGACACGCAAAGTGTGAGGAAAAGTGAACCGCCTGTGGGAACCTCGGATTGTGATTACTTGCAGGTGTATACCCCGCAGCAACGCGAAGAACGAGATACTTTACAGGGGGGGGGGAGGAGGGGGGGGGGGGGGGGGGGGTCACCAATGTAGGCAAAAAAACGAATCCTGGAGCAAAAAAACAGCAAAAAAAAACAAAAAAAAAAAAAAAACGCAAAAAAACAAAAAAACAAGGCCCTCCTGGTGAACCCAAATACTCGTGCACACGCCCGGCCGAACCTTGCTACACCGCACCTAAGCCACCAAAAACGCCCAGCTTTTCACATCCTGCCTGCCAAGACCATCCATCTACTGCTCAACAATCCTGATAATTCTGCAGACTGCTTCAAAAGCTTCTGATAAGTGCTCGAAATGCCACCTCACCAGACCGCTGGCCTGCACGTGGAAGACCCTGGCTCACCCGAGCCAGCAACAAGAGTGCACCAGCAGACCACCAGGGCAAAAAAACACAAACCTCCAGAGCAAAAAAACAACAAAAAAACAAAAAACAAAAAAACAAAAAAACGCAAAAAAACAAAAAAACAAGGCCCTCCTGGTGAACCCAAATACTCGTGCACACGCCCGGCCGAACCTTGCTACACCGCACCTAAGCCACCAAAAACGCCCAGCTTTTCACATCCTGCCTGCCAAGACCATCCATCTACTGCTCAACAATCCTGATAATTCTGCAGACTGCTTCAAAAGCTTCTGACAAGTACTCGAAATGCCACCTCACCAGACCGCTGGCCTGCACGTGGAAGACCCTGGCTCACCCGAGCCAGCAACAAGAGTGCACCAGCAGACCACCAGGGCAAAAAAACACAAACCTCCAGAGCAAAAAAACAGCAAAAAAACAAAAAAACAAAAAAACAGGTAGGGTGCCAACATTGGGGGTCACTCTACGATGGGGAACCTCCATTCACCACGAAGTGCACACAACACCGGCGGTGAAGAAAAGGAATAGGGGCCAGCCCCCAAGGTTTCATACCTAACACCTTCTTCAAAGAAGACTTGTTGCTAGCATCAATTATGCATGAGAGAGACAGTGTTCTGCCTAAACACGAAACTAAGATTTCCCCGTGAGCGAACCACTGACTTCGTGAGTGAACAGGCTTCTTCCTAGGTTAACAGCCGGCCAAGAAGTCTTACCACCAGACCGGAGCACCAATATTCTGGACATTCCGTACCGGGGGAATCCCAAAAATACCCGACGCAACTGCTTTTACTCCGAATGGAAGAAAGGAAATAAGGGGTAGAGAGGCAAATACGATACATACACATTCTGTTTTGTTGTTGCGTGGGCGGCCCTGAGATTACCCCACCACTTTATCTTTAGCCATACTTCAACGTTCTTCGCTTACACCAGCCATCGGGGGTTTGACTCAGGACTTTCCCCCCCCCCGGTGCGTCTTTTCGTGTAGGTGCAGACCCGCATGACCTCACGTCCGTTCGCACGTGGTTCGGTAGTTGCAGCACTTGGGATCCCTTCGCTTCTTTGTCTGGCAGCTTCGTCGAACATTTTCCTTCCAAGCTGGTGCTTGTGTAAAAAGAGCATGCTTCGTTAACGCTAGCTAGTGATCTCCAAACTACACAGGTGGACACGTGCTGTGCACGAGGGTCTGGAGTCCCTTTCGTTCCCGGCGAAGCAAGCGATGAAGACGAGTGAGTTGGTCCGCCTGGCCATTCACGAAGGCCTGCGCCTATTCCGTGACCGACTGATCGAAGACGAGGAAAAGGACTGGACAGACGAGCAGATCGACCAAGCGTTCCGAGACAACTTCAACGACATCAGCTCCGACGTTGCGTTCAAGAGACCGCTCCTTTACTCGACGTTCCTCAGCAAGGAGTACCAGGACAACAACGTGGAAGACTTGCGCAACCACATCCAAGGCAAGCTGAAGGTGTTCGCCGAAGAGGAAATGGACGTGCAGCTCGTGGTTTTCGACTCCGTTCTCGACCACATCCTGCGGATTGACCGCATCATCAGGCAACCCCTGGGCCACATGCTCCTCGTCGGGGTCGCTGGAGCCGGGAAGACGGTCCTGTCGAAGTTCGTGGCTTGGCACTCCGGGATGTCGATTTTCCAGATCAAAGCGCACCGCGGCTACACCATCCACGACTTCGAAGACGACTTGCGAACCGTCCTGAAGCGCGCCGGGTGCAAAGGTGAGAAGATCTGCTTCATCTTCGACGAGTCAAACGTCATGGACAGCGGCTTCCTCGAATACATGAACGCCCTCCTGGCCTCTGGCGAGGTTCCGGGCCTCTTTGAGGGATCCGAGCACGACCAGCTCCTGCAGCAAGCTCGGGAAGGCATCAACTCCCAGTCGGGCTCCCGTGTGGTGGACACTACTGACAAGCACCAGATGTACAAGTGGTTCGTCTCGCAGGTGCAGATCAACCTCCACGTCATCTTCACCATGAACCCGAACTCGCCCGACTTCCACAGCAGGTGCCAGACGTCGCCGGCGTTGTTCAACAGGTCCGAGCTCTTTTTCTTGTTGATGTTGTTGTAGCCAATGTTGGGACAGATGCTTGTTTCTTCGAACTTTGCATCACGTCATGTGGAGCAGCAAGATCAGCAGCTTCCTTCGCCTTTTGCATAATCATCTGCTTTGTGAGAAAATACTCGAGGCAGGGGGAAATGTGCTGTAGCCCGCACGAAACGCTGGAGTTTGTGCGGGGCATAAGCGTTTAAGAAAGCCAGATGCGCCGTGTGTGAGAGAACTGAACCACGCGGGCAAGACACACCGACTGATCGAAACCACTTGCGGGATTTGGGATCAGGGTCGTGCGGTCAGCGGTACTTTCCCCTCATTCAGAACACTTTCTACCCCGCGGCCTCAACTGACCCCGAACTTTAGCCCAATATTTTGCATGCTGCTGCTGCGGTTGACCGTTGACTTCTTGCACTCTACTTACGATCAAACCTAAACGGAAAGGGCACCGACCACAAGGTTTTCGCCTTCCGTTGGTGCGGTAGTCGCGATGCGTGCTTCACTGAAGCAGCTTCCCCGAGGCGGGATTTTGCTGCTGGGATGTCGCGATGCGTGCTTCACTGAAGCAGCTTCCCCGAGGTGGGATTTTGCTGCTGGGATCGTTGCTCACGTAGCCATGCACAAAGGAAGGGGGAAACTCGTTCTATAGTCGCTCATGAAATCGAACACTTGGTTACTTGCGAGATGGAAGCACACTTTTCCACCTGCCACTGAATTTTTCCGCACGCTCGGTTCGCTGAGAACCACACTGCTACGCACTTCTCTTACACGACAAAGTACATTTCTTACACTACTAAGCACTTTTCTCACGCTAAGCACTTTTCCAGCTTTCCGTGAAAACTCGTTTTCCAGCACACTGCACTGGTTTGGGGAGGGGGGGAACGCGGGAGAATGTGGCAAGCGGGCGCAAATTAGCAGTAACTCGGAAGTAACTGGCGCGAAACGGGAGGGAGTGAATGATGAAATGTGTCTTTCACCCAGGGTAAGGCAGAGGGGACACGCACGCGAAGGGATAACGGGCTGGCACGGCCGTGGTGCGAGGGTGTTTAAGGCAAAAGAGTGGCACACAGTGCTGGCGGACGGGAAAGGTAGGCAATGACCTTCAGTTATTCAGTGTCAGAGACAACAAGTTCGTCTTCGCTGCAAGATTCACTTCCAGTGGTTGGGCAAGTAGATTCCGACTCCTTGGGCCTGAGGAATTTGCGGTGCGCCAATGTTAATCGACGAGTGCGAACCGACCGTGATGTTGTACACGACGGTTGGTCGTGGAGTCAACCTGGGCAACTGCGGGAGTCAGAAAGGTGGCAGGCATCCCCCTTCCCTCTCCTATAGTAGTGTGTTGGTGGGGTGGGCGCGAACCTCGCGTGGAAAAATCCAGCGGTGCGGTGGAAAAGTCATCTTTCCCCCTCGAGAAGGTTGTTTTCTTTCACTCGTGTTTTCCGGTGTGCCACTCGTGGCTCTGCCGGGCCACTCGTGGCTCTGCCGGGCCACTCGTGGCGCTGCCGGGCCACTCGTGGCTCTGCCGGGCCACTCGTGGCTCTGCCGGGCCACTCGTGGCTCTGCCGGGCCACTCGTGGCACACCCTCAGGTGACACCACTTTATCTTTAGCCATACTTCAACCCCCTTGTCCCTCCAAAAAAAAGCGACGAACCAACGGCCATACAGGTGCACGATCGACTGGTTCGGTGAATGGTCCGACGCGGCGTTGGAGCAAGTTGCACGGGAATACACCCTCAAGCTTGACCTGATGGAGTCGCAGGACCGCAACAAGCCGGCGTTCAAAACTCTCGAAGAAGCCCAGACCGCGCTCGTCTCGTCGATCGTCCGCATGCACCACCACGTCAACAACGTCAACACGAAGCTCAAGCGCAAGGGCGCCGGCCGTGGCACCTTCATCACCCCACGTCACTACCTGGACTTCATCTCGCAGTTCAAAACGCTGTACAAGGAGAAGCGAGAACAGGTGCTCGACCAGCAGATGCACTTGAACACGGGCCTGAACAAGCTCGAAGAGACCACAACGGAAGTGAACAAGCTGAAGCAGGAACTGCAGGCGAAGTCGAAGCATTTGACCCAAGTGCAAAAGGAGCAGCACGCGGCGATGGAACAGCTGAAGATTGACCAGGTATGGACTTTCTTTTTTTTCGTGAATTCACGACCAATCTATTGCAGCCCCTTCCGCAAGCAAGTCCCCGTACAAATGACCCACTGGTGAGCTCTATTGGAATGGTCTGCGTTCAAGAGCGCAACCCGAGACGAAGAGCGAGGTGCGCACAACATACCCTACCCAGGGACTCCTCCTACTCTCCCTTTTCCTGTTTTTGCATTTCTTTTCTATACCGCACACCTAACAAACCGCCTTAACATCTAAGACTCCCTCCCCCGGCATAGAGCCCTCAAGGTTTCATACCCCACTTTGGGAGCCGTACACCCCCCTTTTACCTTTTTTCTATTTTTGCATCCCCTTTCTAGACAACATCTTCCTCGAAGAAGACTTGGTGCTAGCATCAACCGTGCATGAGAGGCAGTGCTCTGCCTAAACATTAAACTAAGATTTCCCCCCCGGCATAGCGAAAGAAGAACTACTCCACGGCACCACGAGTCTAGGTACAGAAGTTATCGGCAACGAATGAAAAAAAAGCGAAGAAAAATAAACAAACGTCCGCATTCCCGCATGCCATTCCTCAAGACCAGAACCAATTGCAACGTCCCCCGTGCAGGTCAAAGCGAACACGGAGCAAGACAAGGCGACCGTCATGGAGAAGGGCCTGCAGAAGGAGCAGAAGGAGATCGACGTCGAAACCGCGAAGGCTGAAGCCGACCTTTCCGGGGCGAAGCCGGCGCTCGACCGCGCGAAGAACCTCGTCTCCGCGATCCCAGACTCCGACATCAAGGAGGTGCGGACGTACGCCACACCCCCCGAAACTGTGCGGAAGATCATGGAAATGGTGATGGTCCTCCTCGGGAAGAAGACGAAGGAGTGGAAGCCGATCAAGGAGGCCATGAACAACCCCGGGTTCCTCCGGGAGATCATTGGGTTCGACTCGAGCAAGGTGACCAAGAAGGCCGAGGAAGAAGTCGCGAAGTACCTGCAAGACCCCAAGTTCGACACGAAAGCTGCGTACAAAGCGTCGAGAGCTTGCGGCCCACTGTTCGACTGGTGCACGGCGCAGGTCGAATACGCGCAGATCCTCATCAGAATCGCGCCTCTCACCGCTCACATCAAAGAACTGAACGAAAAGAAAGACATCGCTTTACGAGACCTACAGGCGACCACAACACGCATCGCGGAACTGAAGCAGAGCGTCGTTCGCATGGAGGAGCAGTTCAGCAAGTTGACGGCCGAGGCCGAGCAGCTGAAGATCCAGATGAAGGACACCTCCCTCAAGTGCGAGCGGTCCGAAAAGCTGCTGTCCTCGCTCTCTTCCGAGCGGACGCGCTGGGAGGACGAGAAGAAGAACTTCACCAAGCAGATCACCACCGTCGTCGGCGACTGCCTGCTCTCTGGCGGGTTCCTCGCGTACAACGGGTACTTCGACGACTACCACCGCCGCACGGTCATCCTTCCGAAGTGGATGAAGTCCCTCAAGGAGCGGAAGGTCTCGTTCAAAAAGCACCTGAGCCTGACCGAGTATCTCTCGAAACCCGCCCAGCGCCTCGACTGGCAGGGCAACGGGCTGCCGCCGGACGAGCTGTACGTTGAAAACGCGATCATCTTGGCCAGGTTCCAGCGGTACCCGCTGATGATCGACCCCAGCGGCATGGCCGTGTCCTTCCTCATGACGCAGTACAAGGACCAGCACATCGCGAAGACGTCGTTCCTCGAGGACGGGTTCATGAAGAGTCTCGAAACATCTTTGAGGTATCCTTACTTGCCATTCATTCCGCGAGAGCATCCCACTAGGCAGAACGAGCACCCGCAACAATTCCTCGGTGCTGGCTGGGCGGGGATAGTGGTTTTCAAGGTAAATCGTTTCAAGGCACGGCAAAGTGAAAGCTTAAACGGCTGACCTGAGGTCGTCGGGACGTCTGTCTTGCTATAGGTAGAAACTAGTCTTCGTGGGTGTTAGCCTGGCATTCAAATCTTGCTCGGTGTGTCCCAATGTCTGTGCGGGTCTTGCCGTAGGTAGAACCTAGTCTTCGTGGGTGTTAGCCTGACATTCAAATGTTGCGAGCACGTTAGGTTCCGCTCCTTGCTTGGATTCGGGCGCTGAACTTGTTGCCAAGAACGAGCTTCCCTCTCCCAAGCTCTATCCCACAGCCAATCGGTAGCAACGACGGGCGATGTGTACAAATGGCAGGGACGTAATCAGTGCAAGCTGATGACTTGCGCCTACTAGGCATTCCTCATTCAAGGAGAATAATTGCAATCATCGATCCTCATCACGACGCAAGTTCAAAAGATTTCCCATCCTCTTCAAGATAGGTAGCCGGAAGGCTCTCAAACTCGTTTAATGCGTCAGTGTAGTGCGCGTGCAGCCTAGGACATTTAGGAGCATCACAGACCTGCTATTGGCTCGCTCTTCCGCGCGCTATAAGTCGCGCGCTCGCGATAGTAGTATAGAGCGAGGAAGTTCCGACTTGATCTGTCTCGTAGAGCAGTCGGCCGACTCGTCTTCGAGTTCAGGGCGTGTCAACGTTTTTTTTGTTGTTGCCTCTTTCCATCCTTTCGCTCCCACCCGCTGTTTCTGTTGGCCATTTGAAATACCCGACGTAGCTGCTTTGACTCCGAATGGAAGGGAAGAAATAAATGAGGTAGAGGGGCAAATACATTGCAAACGCAATCTGATTTGTTCTTCGCTTACACCACCGTGTGTTGTTTGCTCACTTGACCTGTCGTGGTGGGGCTTGTCGTGTAGGGGTAGACCCGCATGACCTCACGTCCGTTCAACACGTAGCTCGGTAATTACAGCACTTGGAATCCCTTCGGTTCTTTGTCTGGCAGCATCGTCGAGCATTTCCTTCCAAGCTGGCGCTTATGTAAAAACAAACCTTTTCGCCGCAGGTTCGGTTACCCGCTCCTTGTTCAAGACGTGGAGTGCATCGACCCGATAATGAACCCGATCCTGAACAAGGAAGTGTCAAGGCAAGGCGGCCGCACGCTGATCCGCCTCGGGGAGCAGTCGATCGACTTGTCTCCGACGTTCAAGATCTTCCTCAGCACGCGCGACCCGACGTTCCAGTTCGCGCCCGACTTGTGCGGGCGTGTCACGTTCGCCAACTTCACCGTGACACCGGGATCCCTCACGAGCCAATGCCTCCACCACTCCCTGAAGATCGAGCGCCCCGACATCGAGGAAAAGCGGTCCGAGATGATGAAGGCCCAGGGTGAGTACATGATGAAGCAGCGCATGCTCGAGCAGCAGCTGCTGGAGGAGATCAGCAAGGCGCAGGGCAACATCTTGGAGAACGACGAGCTTATCAAGCAGCTCGAAATCCTCAAGAAGACGACGACCGAAGTGAAGGAGAAGCTCGAGAAGACCGACGAGACGATGGAACAGATCAAGAAGGTCGAAAAACAGTTCCGCTCCGTTGCAGACGGGAGCTCGAAAATCTACTTCATGCTCCAGCAGCTGACGGACCTAAACCCGCTGTACCAGTACTCGCTGGCCCACTTCATGAACATCCTCAACGAAGTCCTGCAGGACGAGGCGAAGGTGCTGCCGGCCAACGAGAAGGTCGGAAAGACGTCGGAGGCCCGCCGGGACGTGATCATCCGCCAGCTCTTCGCTCTGACCTACGAGAAGGTGAGCAGGGGAATGCTGCAGGCCGACCACTTGACCCTCGGCCTCAGGCTTTGCCAGGTGCGGCTGGCGCTGCGAGGTGAGAAGCTGGAGCCGATCCAGCGGCAAATGTGGGACTTCCTCGCAGCCACCGGCCAAGGGAAGGCCGGTATGAGCACGTTGAAGAGCGTGCCGAAAGGCCTCGAGCCCAGGCAGCTGGTCCTGCTGGAGGAGATGATCCGGATGGAGAGCATGCAAGACGTGAAGGACTCCATTGAATCCAACACAGCGGCCTGGTCCGCCTTGATGGCCGCCCAAGACCCCGTGGAAGCTATTCCTCCGTTCGCGAGGGGAGAGGCGCAGCACCCGATCACCATCGCAATGAAGGAGATGCTGGTGCTCAAGGTCTTCCGCCCGGACTCGCTCTCCGGGGCCGCGTCGAAGCTCATCCGCTCGATCTTCGACAACCTCACGGCCAACGTGCAGACGCCGAACCCCGTCCGAAAGATGCTCCACCTCGGCGAAGCGTCTCTCGCGAGCATCTCGGCGGAGGCCGACGCATTCACGCCGATGCTCCTCTGTTCCGCCCCAGGTTCGAGTTTTTTTCGTAACAACAATTATTTGTAAACACGAAAGAGAACGCTGCAGCGTGTTTGGGAGAAGTTTAGCCTACCCATCATATTCACTCATTATCACTCGCTAACAGGCTAATCCTCCCCCGGCACGTACAAACAAACATCGCGCCTATTCTTTTTCTTGAGTGGGATAACCACGCAGTCTTTTTCCCTCCGAGGTTTTCACGAATCCCCGTGTGCAGCAGGCGGTGCCCACGGCACACGGCGGTGGGTGGGGGTGAGGCCCTGACAAGAATGATCCTCCAGCTGCGTTTCCTTTCCGTGCCCCAGTTCTCGCTTCTGCGGCGCTCGTTTTGCTGCCGCTTCTACGCGCAGCTCTCTTCCGCCTTGCCCAGGGATCAAAACGGGAATGAGAGAAACACGGGCTACTTACCAAACAAACGAAGGGGTGAAACCGGCCGATTGGCTATGACGGCCGCAGGGACGAAGTCACGCCACCTGCCCCCTGACAAGCCTTGTTGCCGCTTGTAGCAGGCCAACCTGTTTGCCCTTCGCGTGAGTACAAAAGGACGGCGAGAGACAGCAGGTCAAACCAAGTCGAAGGGTAAGTCAAAGGGCGTCCACCGTCAGGTAAGGCCCCATCATCAGGAGGACAGGCTAGATCCGGGGCGGGACCCGGGTAGTCTCGCCTTGCAGCAGTCCGAAATAGTATTTGTCGTCGAAGAACCTCGATCTTTTCCAATTGGAAAAAAAACACTTCTTGCCATACTCTACAATTCGTCGCAGGTTTCGACGCGTCGGACCGTGTGCAAGACTTGGCGAAACAGCAGAAGCGAAAGCTGCAGGAGATCGCCATGGGTTCGCCTGAGGGCTACCAGGAGGCCGACAAGGCTCTGTTCTTCGGACTGTCGGAAGGCGACTGGCTCCTTCTTAAGAACGTCCACCTCTCTCCGCAGTACCTATCCAGCTTGGAGAAGAAGCTGCACGCCGCCGAGCTTGAGAAGAAGGGCAACTCGTATGTTATTTTTATGCCACACAACACAAAGCCAACCCGTGGCTCGAGGAAGGCAGCCATCAGGCAAGGACCTGAACCAGGCGCTAGCCGTGGAAGCAGGTTGAAGCGCTGTTCGTTCACTCCAAAGGCAGAACACACCGAAGAGCAGCACATTAGCCGCTTTATTCTCAGCGCTGCCCAGGGAGTAGGCGGCCACTGGCAACATGCAGGACCTGTGCCGTACGTCATCTGCTCATCCGATTATCAGTGCTGGGCCCCAGGAAGTGCATACAGGCAACATGTAGAATGAGCCCTAGACGTTACCTGCACACTCGAGAGCTGGCCTCAGGAAGCAGATATGCATCTGCAACGTGCAGAACCTAAGTCGTGCGGTTTGTTGAGGAGCGCAGTCGAAAACAAGACTGAACACACACGTGGCGCAGTTCGAACCGAAGCTGTCCGAAAATGGTCGTAAGCCACCAGAATCTGTACGCCCGCCGTACGGGATCGTCAAGAAAAAAACACGAAGAAACTAGCCCGAGCCACAGTAAAAGCTTCCCCCCCCCCCCCCCCCCCCAATCCCCTCGCACACACTTTCGCACCAAACACAAGGCTGAACCTCACACGCACAAGGCGTGTGAGGTTCCAGGCGTCGAAAGACACCGATCTGTACGCCCGCCCTGGGATCGTCGGAAACACAAAACAACACGCAACAGGGGCTTCCGTATTTTCCTGACGTCCGAGATCAGCCCGAAGCTACCGGCGAATCTGCTCGTCCGGTCCCACGTGCTCGTGTTCGAGCCTTCGAACGGCATCCAGCCGTCGCTGCTCCGCAGCTTGGAGAAGCACAAGAGCAAAGTGGCGACGTCGGGCGGGGCGAAGGGGCCGAGGGAGCTTCCGCGCCTGCACTTCATCGCGTCGTGGATCCACGCCGTCATCATCGAGCGTCTGCGGTACTCGCCGCTGGGATGGGCCAAGAAGTACGAGTTCTCGGAAGGCGACTTCATCAGGACGGTGGACACAATGGACCAGTGGGTCGCGAAGGTGTCCGACGGCAGGTTTGCTTTTTTTCGAAAAGGAAGCCTCGACAGTGATTGGACAGTCGGGATTGCCCCGGGGGCGGGTCTCCATGAAGAAGAGAATTGTAAAGCAAGACCTGCGCCCTGCGCCTGCTGTCTCCGGCTGCTTCGGCAGACGACACATGCTACTACACTACTACTACGAAAAGCAAGCGAAAAGAAAACAAAAGAGCGTTGTCACGGGCTGTTTGGCGGCCGCTGCTAAACATCCCGTGGCAGGGGTGCAACGAAGAAAGAGGAAGGCCCTTAAAGTAAGCAGCTACCAGAAACGTCCGACGTCCCCAAGCACTCCAGTGCCCTCGAGAGTGAAAAACGTGCAAGCCTGTCCGCACCTGTGCCCCCCCACGCAATCTCCAGAACCGCAAGAAAGCCCAGCGCCCCTGGCGCCACAAGTACTCGACCTTGACGACGCAATGACAGGTGACGAAGTCATGAAGTAACCTAAAGCGGCGACACAGTGCATGCTAATCCATGTGGTTCATGCACTTAGAAGAACTCAATGCTAAACAAACATAACATGGGCGGCGCCGAAGCTTACCAGCTTCGGCTGACACCATTTGCGCACTTAACCATGGTTAAGAAGACGACTGAAAGCATAGACACAAAGATAGCTCAAAGCATCTGCAGAATAACACGAAAAGCCTCTAGGCAAAAACCCATTCTCACATTTCTTTTGAAAACAATAACTTAACGTGTACACTCGAAAGAGACCGCCTTCAATGTGTTGCGCAGGCTAACAAGACGCAGGCATCGTGTTTTGGGGGTTGTACCGAATTTCTAACCGGAAGAGATGAACAAGGGTGAATCCAAGTGGGAACCCGACCAACCAGCACGCACAGACAAAACGGAGCGCCTGTTGTTGTGTTGCAAACGCATGGCTGGTGGAAATTCGTAGTTGTCAGCGTTGCCGCGTGCAACTTTAGCACGTGGTTTCCCAAAGATTGTTTTTTGAACGTACCCAAATAGCATCGGTTACTAGTCCTCTAGGTGCTACTCGCCATGGATTCCAGCTAGCACTCAAAAGCCACCCCCGCCCGTTTGTGAGAAAAAGTAGAAAATAATAAGAAACGAGTTTACAACTGAAATTCAACGAATGATTTTAACTCTAAAAACCCTCTCTGAAAAACGTTTCAACGAACGGAGTGACCCACCACCCGAAACGAGTTGCACCTTTTCGTTGTTTTCAACTCCTTCAACCCTCCCCCCTACTCAAGCCTCTACGGTCAACCGGAGACTTTGAAATACCGATCTTGTGAGTCCACAAACAACGCTAAAAACGTCGCACGCCCACCTCTTTGCAGGGACAACGTTTCACCGAAGGACCTGCCGTGGAAGGCCATGTTCACTCTCCTCGGGGAAAGCGTCTACGGTGGGAGGATCGACAACGAGTTCGACCAGCACCTGGTCCGATCGTTCCTGTCGCAGTTCCTCTCCCCGGAAGTTTACAGCCGCAACTTCCCGCTGACTCCCAAGCGCGAAGGGGAGGAGGCGCTGACCATCTCGACCGGCTTCGAGCCCGCCGACTTCGAGGAATGGATCATGAACATGCCGTCGAACCAAACCCCTGTCTGGCTCGGTCTCCCGGGCGAGTCGCAGAAAATGATCCAGCAGCAGCAAGGCGAGCAAATGCTCGCCGACCTCGTCAAGATCACGGACATCTTCGAAGAAGAAGGCGTCGAGGGTGTTGACGACGACGAGGACAAAGCCGCGGCCGCTCCGGCTGGCCAGAAGGGCGAGCGCAAGGACGGCGCTTTCGTTCCCGAGTGGGCCAGAAGGCTGCAGAGCACGGCGAGCGTATGCAACGATTTTCTTGCTGTTTTTTTTTGTATAAGTACCTGCTTTTGTGGGAAATGCTTGAGGAGACTGCCAGTTGCGCAAATGTGCCGTAGCCCACACGAAACACATGGGTTTCGTGGCGGGCGTAAGCGATCAACAAATTGACCCGTATTACTAGGGGTGCCCGAAATGTTGTGAAGGCTAAGCAGACGTAGTTGTGTTTTGGCAGTTGGCTAGAATTTTAAGGCTTGAAAGATAAACAAGGTGAAAGCAAGCGGGAGAATCACGATCAACTTGCGCTAGGTCCTGTTGTTCAAAGAGCACGGTCTTGCTGCGAATTCTTACGACAGCCTTTTGAACATCAGCAGAACGCCGACACCCAGAACTTCAAGCGAGAATTCGTGAGCTCGTTTGAAGTCGTCTGCTGGATACATATCTCCTCAGTGCGTTACGCCCGCCGGTCCATTCGGACTCGTATAGACCCGGTTGGAGACACGGGATCTGGATGTGAATTTGGAAGTTGCCGTTCGCCGAAGCTAGTCGTGGCCCGATAAATCCGATGTGCCCTGAGTAACTCACGCATTCCTCTAGACTGGGTTCTGGCTTAGAGGCGTTCAGCCATAATCCATCCAGTGGTAGCATCACGGCACTGTCCGATCGAACAACCGTAGATACCAGGGACTAGAAACGGGAGTTCCTCTCGTACTACCCCGTATTGCTGTCGGAATGCGCTGGCCCGATGGGCTCTCTCTCCATCAGTAGGGTAAAACCAACCTGTCTCACGACGGTCTAAACCCAGCTCACATCTTAGACCCAGAAGATCCTATCCGCTAGCCTCGAACATCAACAACCCTTTAGTTAGAAAACAGCCTTACATGCACGCTAGACACTGGTCCGTCGTTGCGCTTCTCACAAACCGTATCCAACACAGTCGTGGCTCGGGGAGATGTACGAGATCAACAGGGGCAAGCTCCACAAGCAGCTCAAAGAGGCCGTGGCCAAGGATGGTATGCGTTTCTTTTCTTTGTGGGAAAAGTGCCTTAGGGGAGTAGTCCCAATGCGAAATGTGCCGGCAAACAGTTTCATTGGACTTTTTGCCAGGGAAGTGTACTTAGCAAATTCTTTCAAGACTATGGAGGTCCTATGAACATGCAATGTGAATAGCCTCTATTCGAGCCAACCCGGCTTTTGTCTACACTAAAAAAGTGTATTGTTTTTGGACTAGATAATAGTGCGGAGCGAACTTTTTTCCCCCTGGCAAAATGCACAAGGGTGGCAGAGTGAGATCTCGCGGTATTTGGGCCCCGCTTTGCCCGGAAACGGAGTCGGGGGGGGGGGGGGGGGTCTCCCCGGGTACTGGCGCCGAACTTGCCATCACAGGCCAAACTTGCGCTACCAGACGCCGCCGAACTCAGCATCTCCAGAACCCAAACTTTGCTTCGCCCGAATTTGCTTCACCAGAACTTTGCTTCGCCCGAATTTGCTTCACCAGAACTTTGCTTCGCCCGAACTTTGCTTCGCCCGAACTTGCTTCACCAGAACTTTGCTTCGCCCGAACTTAGCATCACTCGAACTTAGCGTCGTCCGAATATATATAGCCATACAGCCTTTTCTTACTCTAAGAGAACCCATCTAACAACAGTCACACGGAGACCCTAAACGCCCGGAATCTCAAGCGAACTCTAACTCTAAAAAGTGGGTCCTTTATGGGTCCGTTTGGGCCCTGTTTGGACAAGCAGGCGCACCCGGAAACCAACCACAGCTCGGCCGAATCCGATCGTGCAGGCCTTGAAGCGAGAGGTCGCGGAGTGCACGAAGTTGTACAATCTGGTGAAGAAGGACCTCGACTCCGTCATGCGGGTGTGCAGTGGGGACGACAAGCCGACGAACCACGTGCGGGAGGTCATGGCGATGCTCTCGAAGGGGAGCATCCCCCCGAAGTGGAAGAGATACACAGTGCACCCGATGCTGACCGTGTCGCAGTGGATCCCGGACTTCGGGCAGCGGTGCAAGAACATAGAGGAGCTCGGCGCGGTCGAGCCCGCGCAGTACACTAGTGCGAACATCGACCTGGGCATGCTGCTGTTCCCAGGTGCGTTCATCACCGCCACGCGGCAGGCGGTGGCCAGGGCGCTGACGTACCCCCTCGAAAAACTGATGCTTTCGCTGGACATCACGGAGGAGGCGAGCGGCGCGAAGAGCGACGCGAACGGCGGGTCGTTCGTCATCACCGGCCTCGGCCTCGAGAGCTGCGAGTTGCGCAACGGCCGCCTCCACCTGCTCAACGGCAAGCTGCGGGCCCAGCTCCGCAACCACAGGCTCTGGTGGAAGAAGCAGGACGCGCACAAAAACGAGCCGAACTCCCTCGAGCTCCCGCTGTACCTGAACCCGTCCCGCACCGAAATCCTCGCGAAGGTGTACCTGCCTATGGACCCCGCCGTCCAGGAGCGCGAGTGGTACCAGATGGGCACCGCGATCACGGCGTGGCAAATGCCCTGAGGTCGATCGCGTGCACGGGTGGGGCAGTCCAGCCTCAGAAGCTGGTGTCAAAATGCTGGGGTTTAATAAAGCGAGTTGTCGCACCCGCTTTTCGGGTGTTGACGCGGGCAGACCCTCTTTAACTCCAGCTTCTGAGGCCTGGACCTCACCGCGTGCTTTCGAATAGAAGTGCCCACCCTAACCCCCTCCCCCTTCCCCAAACCTGGAAAGTAAAAGAAAACAAACTCTGCATTCCCGCGGAGAAAGACTCGATGACAGCGGGCTGTCTACACATAAAACTAAGATTTTCCCCTTCGAAGAAAAGACTTGATCCGAACATCAAAACAATGAGTGGCTGTGCTCTGCGTACTCACTAGACTAATGGTTTCGCGGGTTCCAAAAAAAGCGGGGTCGAAAAAAGGCGTTGGGCACTTACCATGCCAAACCTGTTATTGCATCCCACCCTCCCCAGGCACAGAGCACTCGTCGTTGACGTGTCATCTCTTGGTCAGATATAAACTGGCAACCTTGCTACAGCTCGGCTTGAGTCTGGTAACATGGGTTGACTTGATAGTGGTCGTATGAACTTGAAGATCTCGGAGGTTAGAAGGGTTCGTACCGTTCCGATGGATACGAACACATGGGTACAGTTATTACAGGACTTGCTATCCCGAAAAGATAGCACAATCGTAATCGAATTCCACCCACTGCATTGCTTTCACCGAACCGGTATCAGTCCTGTACAATAGCTTGCAGCATTTTTTGCACACCATTGCAATACGATACTGAGCCCATTCCCATATTGCACAATTATCTTTTTCACTCACCCCCTTCCTCCTGAAAGCAGAAGCCACGATATATGGTCTTCCCCTGCCCTTCTGCCGAAGGAGGTTTAATCCTTTCGAACACCAATCGTTTTCTCCTTCTTTTCTTTATCTGTTTGCGTCTGAGGTGTTTGTACCCTTCATTCCGCCCCCTCTTCACATCCCCCTCCAGCCTCGTCCCCCGTCCCCTTGGGACAGTAAAGCATCTGAACGTAAACACGCCCCACCGTATTGGCAAAGAAGCCGTGCCTCTTCACCGCCCCCCCCCCCGAAACAGTGCAAAAGTGTTCTAAAAATGTATCCTTGTGCAATGAGCGAGCGAGCCAACTATAGCGGAGATTATTTCTTGATTATTCCTTGACTCCCGAGTGTGTTGTTGCGACGCACCAACGCCAGGCTTTCGTTTCACAGTGTTTTGCTAAGCTGAAGCAAATAGGCACGGAACCGAAGTCCATCACAAAAGCTTCAAGCGAACTTTAACTCTAAAAATGACAAACGACCCGACGAAATATGTGCGGATATCCGCCGCTTTTGCTCGCGCCCTTTTTTTTCCCCTTTGCATCCAAATAATATGATAATAACAGGAGCCCAACAGGGCCAAATGCCTTTTCCTTTCTTTTTCTTCTTCTTCTTTTTTTTTCTTTTTTTGCCCACCTTTGCGAAGACTGCCCGGCCCTCCTCTGATGACAGCCGTTCTCGTTGAGGGCGGGCTGCCCTTAGTTTCCGGAGCGGTAAACCTGTGTTTTGTTCATCTAGCGGGAGTGAGGGTAGCACGCTGCCGTCGATTGGGGTTTGTTCTTTACAAACTTGCGTTTGCTTGACGCAAAAAAATGAAAGGTCTGGCCTCCGTCGAAAAAAGCACGGGGGGAGGTGATACCCTCTCCGGGTGTCTCCGCGCCCCACACATCCTTTCTGAAGAGTTGCTTTTCTTTCACTTCGCCTGATAACAACACCGGGTTGAACACCCCCTTCCCCTCCTCCCCATGTTTTTTAGCTCAGACACGGTTGTAGGGGGCTCTGGTAGCACGGGTGGTCCTGGCTGTGACGAGCTACGAACAGCCGCCTGACTAACCAGACTCGTACCGCTGTCCTGTCTGCAGACACTCAGGTTCCGCGCTGATGATGGTCCTCCGTGGCTTAAAGGACCGAAACACGGCGCAGACGGGACCAGTGCAGTGTTGAGCACATATCCATCCCAGCACGTTCTTCACGGTGAGGTCCAGCCTCAGAAGCTGGAGTAAAAGAGGTGTGCCCGAGTCACACCCGAAAAGCGGGTGTGCTACAATCAAAACGCGTGTAAATTCACACCCGAAAAGCAGGTGACACCCGCTTTTTCAGCTCCAGCTTTCACTCCAGCTTCTGAGGCTGGACCTCGCCGTGTTGCAATCCCACTCCAGGCCCTCCCCCCTGCAGTGTTCAGCCTGAACATTAAACTAAGATTCCCACCTCCCCGCTCCCTCGGCCCACCTCTCCTCCCGTATCCATCCTTTTGGCAGCCTTATTCGAGCAACGCAGTGGGGGAGAGAGGCACCGGCACCAGCCACCCCCCCCCCCCCCCCCCCCCCCCCCCCCCCGGTGCTTGGTGGCCCCCTTGACGCCCTCCCAACGCCCTTTCTTTGGAAAACGGAAAGAAACGGGCAACACACCGCACGAGGGCGGGCGGGTATTCTTCCTTTTCTTCGGCTTGACTTTTTCCCGTATCAGCATCTGTACCCGTGGCTAGCGTAGTCAGAATCTTGCGGACTGCCCTGCACGCGCACGTCTGTCTGTCTGTCGGAGAAGGTCGCGTTGGCAAAAACGGCGAAAGTGATAATTGCCACAGGGTTGATCGAACGAAAAGCGAGAATGTCGGGAGCGCCCTGGCTTCGTTGTTCACAAGGTTTGCCAGATCTTGCACCTACTTTCCGATACCCTATAGATGCGTGATAGTGCGGGAGGAGGATGCACAACGGGACTTCGAGAAGGTGCGGGACCTGATTGCGCCTGTCTGTCTGTTTGTCTGTCAAAAGAACTCCGGGATCTTCCTGACGAGCACGCAACCCGGCGAACTTAATCAAGAGTCGAAGATTAGCGTCGAAACTTCCTGGCTTTTCACGCCGTAGCAGAACGACCACACCCTACCCAATCCCAAACACCCCTAAACGCGTTAGGGGACTTCACAAGGTTTCACAACGGAGTGACACAACACCCGAAACGAGCTGCACCCTCTCACTTTTCTCAACCCCCCGCCATACTCAAGCCTCTACGGTCAACCGGAGACTTTAAAATACCGACCTTCTAATCCACAAATAACGATAAGAAAGCGAGCATTTGGGGTAAGCCCCGATTCTTAGTTCCACGGTTAAACGAAGCTAGCACACAGGGTTTACTGATCTCGCACCTTACTTTTTGATACCAAGTAGATGCTCTATTCGGTCTGTCTGTCCTATCGCTACCCCTTGGCTTGGTCCGTCTGGCACATTCTTAGTAATGCCGATCCTCCTACCGGATCTCGGCACGCTCAAAAATGAATTCGTCAAAAGGATCCGAGTGCGGGAGGGGGGTGACCGGTGGGCATGAGCAGCGTCGCGGCGCTGCGGCATACCATCGGCGAGCAGTCCGCGCTCGCTGGGCAGTGCCTGCACAACGGCGACTTCGACCAAGCCCGCGACCTGATCGCGCAGACCCGCGACAGCCTGGCCGCGGCCGAAGCAGCCGCGCGGGCGGCAGCAGAATCTGCCGGCGCTGGGGCCGACGGCCTCGTCCCGCGCTGGATCAGCGACAAGCGCGCCGAATGCTACGTGCGCGAGGCGCTCTTCGCGCAGCGGGCCGGGGCGGCCGGCAAGGCGTGCGGCCTCTTGCTCAAGGCGGAGGAGCTGAACCCCGACTGCGGCACCGTGCACATCAACCTCATCTCCGTCCTCGAGCACTTGGGCGCCCGCCACGAGCAGATCCTCTCCCGTGCGAAGCGGGCCATCGTCGTCCTCGAAGAACGCGTGCGCGACGATTCACTCGACGACGCCTCTCGACAAGGCACCAACGAGCTTCTCGCACTGGCCTACCTCAAGTACGCGGGTGCTCTCGAATCCCATGTGAAGGAAGACATTGAGAGCGAGGTGTGCTTTTCTTATGGTAGGGGGTCGTTGTTATCACTTGGTGCTGGTTTGGAGGGATAAAAGGGAAAAGTTCTTTTTTTATTAGTACATCTGTACTGACGGGAACATTTCCGGAACAACGGTTGCACATGAAAGAGAAAACGAACCCAACGAAAAAGTGCTAATACAGGAAAACCCCCCCCCAGAGAGGTTAATGCCCTGTACACGCGAAGAACAAAAGCCTCCGCTGGTCTGGTAGTCTGTGCTACCTCCTTTCTTTTACACTCGTTCTCTTCTCTACTCACTACTGTACGTACTCTTTCACTCTTTTACTTTCTTTGGCTAGCCTTATGGTACAGGGCGGGGTCGAATAATGACAGTCATTTGACACACGTCTGGTGGCCTGAAAATACTACCACTAGTAGGCACTACTTGATCTTGCTACTGCTCGGCTACCCGGAACTTCTTTTGGTGTTCGACGAATCGGTGACAAATCGAATAACTCAGGTGTTATTATTCGACCCCCCCCATGCGCGACAGCACGACGCGCACGAGGCTTTGGTTGCAATTCTGGATAGGGCCGGACGAGACGACGGAGGCTTGTCCGGATTGGCGGCTTTTCCAGACGTGCCTGGAGAACACGATGACGACAACAACACGATGTATCACCTGTGGCGCCACATCCACCCGTCATCAACTGGTACGGTGTCTTCAAGTCCCTCGTGGAAGGCCGGTGGAGGACGCATTCTGTGTTCGTGGAATTATGAATCCGGAGAGGAGGTGTGACTGCGGAGCTGCTGGATCCGTTGTGGAGACCATGAACGTGCATGTGGCGTCCGAGTGCCTGCTGTTGCAGTTCGGCATTTACGCAAGCGATGGTGCGAGACTACGGAATGACGCTTCCCTACCGCTCCTCCTGCGACTGCCGGACGGCACACTACGCCTTTCCGCGGTGGTTGTACACACGGG
>JAPJBO010001344.1:0-49785 GCA_030068145.1 Diplonema papillatum | reverse complement strand
CAATTTCAATTTCAATTTCAATTTCAACATTCGGAAACCGCGCCCAGGTTAGGCTTGGGGATACGGTGCTAAGGTTCCTTGTGCCTTCTCTTCATCCTTGGGGCGTTTGTTTGTTTTCTGTTTCCTTTCGTTCGTTCTTGGTATGGTTGTGGGGGGGTTCAGTGGGATTGTTTCTTGCCCGCCCTCCCCTTGTTTTTTGCCGCTGTTTTGGTAATGATGTCCTGGCGTGCCAGGCTTTACCAGTCGCGGTCGGTGTGTTTCCGGCGATTGTCGTGCAGTCAGTTGCCCTTTTTTTGGCCTTTTTTTTTTTTTTTTTTAGATGAGGCACCTTTTCCTTCTATCCTTTCTTTTTTGGAAACAAATTGAAAACATGAGAACACACAAACGCAAACGGTGGTGCCGGCATCAAAGGAAGAACCCAAAGGCCTGTGTAGCACCGCCCCCCTGTAAAGACCTTGCTGAACAAGCAACAAGATTACAAAAGACATAAGATGAAGGCCGCCTAACGTCAGTTCACAAAAGAGAGTAAATGACACACCCGCAATTGTGAAGCCCCAACCATAGACTAGATGTACAGAGGACATCCCACCCCCCACCCGTTGCTACCTCCCACAGTACACCAGTACTGCTAGAAGGAATTACCCTTCAGTCAGGCCAGCCTCCAATTTATCGTTCACTCGTCTAGATTGGTTTCCCACCTGGTCGCCAGCTTTCCAGCTGAGACTCCGTTCGTTCGTTGCTTCAGTAGCCAAGTTGGTCCGGAATTGAAAAAAAAAAAAAGGCCTTTTTTTTTTTTTTTTTGTTGACGCCCGCTCGGCGGGAACGGCTTTACTGGGCCGTGTTACTGTCAAGTAACATGCCACGCAGGTTAGACACAATGTGCCGCACAAGGCACAGGCTAGGTTGAGGTGGGCTAGGTTGCTTGTAGTAGGCTAGGGGGGTGCTTTACCGCGTCTATTGTTTCAGTTTAGCGCAATTATTTCTTTCCCAGGGTTGCAGTGGGTCGTTCCCGAACTCTCTGGGGTTGTCATTGTTTCATTTCTCATATGCTGTTGTTTCGGGTGTTTTTCCTTCAAGTTGCACGGCCGCAAAGGCTCGTGCTAGGTTGGTGCTTCTTATCTGATTGTATTCAGGACGAAGGGGGGGGCGGTGGCAGGAGTCGCTAACAACTAATTGCACACATCAGTTGACGGTCAAATGCGTTAGTTATTGGTGCACAGGTCATGGAGTACTTAGGGTTTAACAGCAGAAGGCGCAGTGTTGACAGAGCTTTGGTAGTTTGTGCAACAGTTGGTGGTAAATTCGTAGCTGGTGCCACGGTTGGAGGCGCAGTTGATGAAGCAACAGTTTACGGTACACTTGCTGCCTTATGCATAATAATAACACTGCATTGGTAGCTGGCGCGACAGTCGTTTGAACACTATTAGCAGGCGTCACAGCAGGGGGCGCAACAGTTGGTGCAACAGTTGATGGAACACTTGAGCACCATCGTCGGAGGCACAGCTGCTGACGGTGCAGTGGTGGCTGGTGCAACTGTCGATGGAGTAGTTGTAGCAGATCCACGGCTTGAGGCACAGCAGTAGATGTCACTCTTACCATGGGTGCAGCTCGGTCGGTCACTGTCCGTCAGGCGTGCACAGGCGGGCGTTACTGTGTGCAGACGTCACTCTTACCATGGGTGCAGCTCGGTCGGTCACTGTCCGTCAGGCGTGCACAGGCGGGCGTTACTGTGTGCAGACAAGCCGCATCTACCGCAAGAGCGCATCGTCCCGGCTCCAGTTTCCAGCTACCGGCCGCGGCGCCGACGATGTCCTGCTTCAGGCTGATGAGACGGCCAGCCTACGGTCAGGCCCAGTCACTCGCGCTATCATCAGAGGGGAGCGCATCGGCAAAACTCAGCCCGCCTGCCGCCACTGACTCAAGGTCGGGCGTGTCCGGTCTGTCACCAGGCAACGTTTCGTCGACGTGCCCAGATACAACCTCGCTCGCCTCCGAGTCAACAGGTTCTCTGCTGAAGCCCTCTGGCTGGCTACTCGCTGCGACACTCACGAGTGCACTTATCTGCGAGGTGACTGTCTGAGAGCTCCAGACTGACCTACCGTCGCATATGCAGTCGCTTGTGGGCAGCGATTCCCCGTGGCCGGACTTTACCACGGCGAAACGGGGTATCAGCCCCGTGTCCTGCAAGTACTCAAGCGCCATTTCAGGGTGCTTGAACAGGACGTGCCACAGCTTGTCGGCGTTTGTTGCGCCCGACGGGAGGCGTGCCGCCGGTTCGGGCCCTTTTCCTCTGGCCGCTTTAGCCCACAAACTCATGCGGTGAGCTTGGCTCGAGGCTTCGACACATCCGATGAACATATGCTCCAGGACGTTCGGGTGGTAGCTTTTGCAGAACGCGCAGCTCCGATAGGCCCGCCTCCTCTCAAGCATATCCAGGTCCGCATAATCTGCAGCGTACATCGTCATTACGAGCGGGTGGTGTCCGGTCCGGATCTGCCGGATCTCCCGCTCCGCCCGCACCGTAAGGTGGCAAGGGCGCTTGACGCTTCGCCCGTCTACAATCCTGGCGTATGGCATTGAGACGCGGTGTCGCTCAGCCCTGATGAACGCCGCGCGTGCCATCGGCTCGGTTGAGGCGAGGGTCGTAAACGCTTTATACCGTGTGACTGCATCTTCTGCCGCTAACGGGGGCTCCCCGGGTGCGTTGCCTCTCGTCACCTCTCTGAAATGGTGGAAGGCCGCACGTTTCGCGAGGCTGTCAGTTACCTCGTTGCCGCGTAGGCCACAGTGCCCGTACACGAACTGCAGCGTTGTTGTGTAGCCCTTCTGGGAGATTGCGCTGAGCGCAGACCAGATGTACACGAGCAGCGGTTGCTTCTGCACTTGCGGGCCACCAGCCAGTAGACGCAGGAGCGACTGCGAGTCAGACAGGATGAGGATCCGCCGGGATTCGGGTGTGGGTGCGAGGATTTCCAATAGCGCCTTCATGGCTGCGGCCAGCGCTAGCGTCTCGGCTTTGAGGCTGGAAGGGAAACGGCCAGCTGTGTGGGCGAGGTGTGTCGACCGAAGGTTGCCAAGTTGACGGAACGAGTAGTCATGGCCGTTGGCGATGGTGATCGTTGGTGCACACTCTATCAGGGCGGCAGCCCCACCCCAGGTTCTGGTGTCTGCGTACTGCGTGGTCCATGGTTGCATGATGCGTTCAATGCGAGATCCAGGAGGTGGCGCCGGTGGTTGTTCTCTTAGTACGGACCCATCAGTCCACACTGTGCAGTCGGGCACGGGAAGCTTGAGGAGGTATTGTTCGACGATCCGTTTCTTCTCAGCCGGACTACGCTTTTTCCCCTCAGGCAGGAAGGGATTGATATCGACTGCCGGTCGAGGGAGCCAAGGTGCGAACGGGTTGAACGTGAGGCGTTCCCTCGGCTGCTTGTGGGTTCCGGACTTCACCGTCAGCTCTGCGTACCGACGATTCAGCGTCGACGGCCATCCGAAGGTGTCTGGCCACAGGTGCTTGCGGGGCATCATTCTCTCGCACAGGCTGCCGAGGCGCACGTCAATGTATGTTGCAATTGGGGGGATTCCGGCCTCGCGTGTTGCCACAAAATCAGATATGCCTTTACGGCAGCCAAGGACGTGAGCGATCGTGTTTGTATGAAGGCGTTCGAGGATGCCAATATATTTACTCGCCGAGAGTAACAGAAAGGGCCCGTAGACTGACAAGCAGTAAGTGACCGAGGGGATCACATACGTCAGATACATGCTACGCAGTGTAGCAGTGCTGCACCCCCACGCTTTTCCAGACAGGTGGCGTAGTAGGTTAGCTCTCTGCGACATGCGCTTGACGGCACGTTCAGCATGCGGGTGGAACGTGAGCTCATCGTCAATTATTAGGCCAAGAAATTTTGTCTGCTTGACCCAGCGCACGTTCACCGTCAGCTCGAGGATGACCCTTCGGTCGCGCGACTCTCTGTGGACGTCCAGTATGTCCTGGTTGGAGAATCCACTGCGGCCGTCGACCGTTTCAATGTGCTTCCCGTCGTGTTCAGCATATTCGGGTTCGTTGGCCACGAAGTTGTGGTTCCAGCGCGTTATCCACGCAGGCAGCTGCGCACCGGGAACACTGATGGTCTGCCTCGTACCCATAAAGCGCAATGGCGGCGGGACTGTCCTTTTGTCCCGCGGGCATAGGAAGATGGCTTCGGTTTTGTGATGAGCCAGTCGCATTTTGGCTTTCGTCACCCATTCTTCAACCGCATCAACCACTTTCTGCGCCTTTGTCCCCAGTTCTGCTACCGAGGCCGCTGAGACGACCACCCCCACGTCATCAGCAAAAAGTGAAGGGGTTATGGTGTTGGGACCGGCAGTCGTGCTCCCGAGAGAGCCGCGGAGATCTTCAAGCTTCAGGCCCAACCCGTCAATACAGAACAGGAATAATAATGGGCCGAGGACTGTGCCCTGGGGGACGCCACGCCCCAAGGAAACCTTCTTCCCAATCGTGCCGTCGATTTTGTATGCGGCTGTTCGTCCCTGCAGAAAAGCGTGCAACCATTGCAAGTAACGTGGTGGTACTCCACGCTTTTCCATCGCATTGAGCAGGAAGTCGTGGTCTACAGTGTCGAATGCGTTTGCAAGGTCAAACGACAGTAGGCACGAGAAATCTCCTCTACTGCGAGCCTGGTCCATGGCTGTGACTATGCTCATGGCCTGCTCTTCCGTGCCGCGTCCTTTTCGGAATCCGCCCTGTGAGTCACAAAAGGGTCGGACGGATTTGTCCATCGGGTTATCGGTGGTAAAGATTAAACGGTTCTTTACCATGACCTCCAACAGCTTCGCGATCACACTCGTCAGTGAGATCGGCCTGTACCCCTCAGGTGTACTGTGGTCCCTGTTAGGCTTGGGGACAGGTATGACGTGGGCCTGCCTCCAGCTTGGGGGGACCACTGCTGTCGTCCACGAGATGTTGTACACCTCAAGGAGGAGCCTTTTGGTGTCGTCACCTACGTGTGCCAATACCGTCGAGCATAGGCCGTCGGGATCCAGTGACGTTGTTTTGCGGAGCTCGGTGATTGCCCGGTTGAGCTCCAACTCTGTGAACAGTGTCTCCGCCACTTCGATCTCGCCACTGAGCTGTAAGCTAGGTTTCCACTGCTTGGACAGCTGGGGACTATTCAAATCAAGTCGGCATATATCCGACAGGTGCTCCCCAAAGATGTCAGCCTTTTCCTTGGCATCCACCACTCGCGTGTTACCGACCTTGATTGGTGGGACGGAGTACCTTTGTGACCTGCCGTCAATCCTCCGTATTTGCCGGTAAAGAAGGCCGATATCCGAGAACAGATTAATCTTGGATACTATCGTGTCCCAATACCCAGCTTTCGCCCTCGTTGCCGCGGAGGTGAAGGACTCCTTTAACTTCTCGTAGGCGCTTGTCTTTTCCTCGTTCTGAGGGTCGGCCGAAGCTTCCGCATGCGCCGTCGCCTTCTCCTTCTCCAAGCGGCTGAGTTCAGGCGTCCACCAAGCTTTGTGCACCCGACCGGATGAGGATGCAGGCACGAATTTACGCAGACCAGCTTGGAGAATGGTCGTTGCCTTTTCAGCGAGTTCAGCGTTAACAGACAGCCTCCCTGCGAGAAGTCTCCTACTCTGCTCGTCAAGGAACGATGCCATCTCCTCCCAGTCAGCTTTCGCCCAGGAGTACCCTTTGCGGGTTTGCGTTTTAGATAGCCGGTAACCTCTCGGTAGCTCAAAGTAGACCGGCCTGTGGTCGGAGCCCCATGGTTCTAGGGCCCTCCAGTTGACGACAGCATCCGGTATTGCGGCTGATATGACAACGTCAGGAGAGGAGGCCCTTGCATGTCTCCTGTGGCACATTGTCGATGTTGCAGGGTCGTTCCAAGTTTTGGCCGAGTTCAGCTGGAGCCAGTCATGGAGGGTTTCGCCCCCCGGGTTTACAGTGCCCCGTGACCAATCCGTGTGGTGGACATTGAGGTCGCCGGCTATTATCACCGTGTCGTCCATTGGGAAGGGGTGCATGTTAATCTTCCTGGATTCTACGGCTGTTGGCTGTGGGGGTCTATAAACGTTGTAGACCTTTATCGGAGGTAGGCCTATGCGTTCGACTGCTACAGCAATGCATTCCATCGCTGTGTCATCATCGAAGGAGTCCACTGGTAGCAAGCTGGCTGCTAGATTGGACTTGACGAACGTTGCTACACCTCCGTACCCACCACCCCCAGGCCTGTCACGTCGGTACACCCGATATCCAGGAAGCTCGGGGGGCAGGGACCTGTCACTGAGCCAGGTCTCCTGCAACAGGAGAATATCGGGCTTGTAACGCTCGGTTAGGCGGCTGATTTCGTCCCTGCTGTTTGGCGGATACTCACGTGCCTTGAATGATCTGCAGTTAAAACAGATCACTCTCAGCAACTTTTCCGGGGCACATGTCACCGGCCGGTGTGCCTTCCCTCCTTCACTGGCGCCACTGTGTTTTGTCCTGCCGTGCGGTTTTCGTTGTCTGGCTCCGCGTGGGCCGGTACGGGGCGTTGCCAGACCCCGCATATTGGCAGGTGCTTGCTTTAGCCCCTCATTGTGGAAGTGTGGGTCGAAAGGCGTGCGAGGAGGTAGCAACCCTTCCCCTGGTCCTGAGCGGTGAGTCTCGCGGTCCACCGGACAACCTGCCAGCGGTGGTGGGAGAGCTCCTCCTACTTGGGTGCGGCGACTCAGAACGGCTCGGCGTGGGTGTTTGTGCCCTCACTGTTGTATAGGGTTGGTACTTGGGGCGGGGTGCATCCTGCTGAGTGAGCGCTCTGTCCGGCGTGGGCGCAGGTTGATCTTGTCCAGGTACAGGTCCCCTACAATCGACATGTTCCTCTCCCATTGTGGCGCTTGTTACACAACTGTGTTCCGATCGAGAACAATGAACAGACCCTCCAGAGGCTGCTGGCTCCCGACGTTCGGAGGCATCAGTCACGGCCCGTTCAACAGCAGCGATGTCAGAGGGAGCCGGTAACTGGGAAGTGGGGGGGCACTCGTCTCGGGATAGCACACCGGAGAGGCTTGGTGCCGCCCCCGCTACCATCGGGGTGGATGTTGGACAGGAAACGGCCTCCCGGGTAGTCACCAGGTCCGGTGAACATGTGACGGCCACAACGGTGCAGTCAGATGTCTCGCCAGCAGGAGTCAACGTTAGCGGGCCGCCTGTCCGGCCTGGCAGCAGGGGTTGGCTCGAAGTGGCACTTACTGCATGGGCCGCTGGGGTGCGATGGGTTGCTGTGCAAACACCGCTAACGTTACCATCGGCTCGAAGACAGACAGGCGCCTCCCGTGGGCGGCAGGCCGTGGAGTCCCTTTCCCTGCGAGGTGCTGACTCTGCGTCACTGGGAGGGGTGTTCCCACGGTGTCCATCACGTGGGCCCTCATCAGAATTTCTACGTCGTCTCCGTGATTCGTCGCCCCCATGGGTGACCGCGGCTGATCGCCGATCCCGCGCCCTGGATGACGAGCCTATTGCGGCATGATCGGGGTAGTCAGCCTCAGTCCTGGCGGTGACAGATCGCGTCTGTTGCGGGGCTGCACGGTTATAACCCTGCTTCAGGGTATTGATCTCAGCTCGCAGCTGAGCGGCCTCAATTTGAGCCGAGTTCTCGGAGGGTTGGGGCAGCTGTCGCTTGAGGCTTGCCAATTCGGCCCGGAGTTGGTGTAGCTCGATTGAGGGCTGGTTTGCCTCTTGTCTCAGCGTTTGAACATCAGCTTTGAGCTGCTGCAACATAGCAGCCGGCGTGTGTGTGGTGGTGTGCGAGAGGATGGCTTGGAGCGTGGCTTCGAGGCTGGCCATCCTTGCTCCCAGTTCCGATTCCCCCGTTTGGCCAGCCACCGTGTTTTCCTGCCGGCCAGTTTGCCCAGCTTCCTTGCGGTCTTCCGTGTTCCCTGATTTTTTCCCGCACCCCGTTCCATCTTCATCGACTCGTTTACCGCCGAACAGTGGCTGCCCTTCCCCGGTGTCCACGTCCATGTCAGTTTGCCCCTGTGCACAGCCCGGGGTCTCCCCCGCCACTTTCCACATGAGCTCTGCTTCACGCCCGCGTGGAAATCTCTGACGGAATTCCTGGTAAGTCAGGCTCTCCTTGGAGATAGGGTCCCGTCTCCTTTCACCCTGGGCGTGTTTTTGAGCACGGTACTCAGTGGAGAGCGTTGGTCCTGGGGCGTGCCTTACCGGGGGGGTCGGGTCGTCGCCGATCCTGCGGATTTTCAGGTTCACTCCTGACCGAGTGTTGTACTCCTCCTGTCCTGGCAGCCATTCAGAGAGCACGACCCAGTTCACCAGACGCCTTGTTCCTGCTTTCTTGAACAGAGGGGAGACAATCCACCCAAGCGCTTGGAGATTGGCGCGAAGTGTGGCAGCATTAGTGCCGCTCGGGATACCCTGCACCAGGAAGGTACCTTGTACTGGGGGGAGCAGCCCCTGTGTAGCGAGTTCGCGCCTAACCCCGTTATAGGCATCGTCTCTTACACGGATCCCGTACCCCTTGCCAGCCTCAATGAGCCCGCAGTGGGCGTCCCCAATCAGTGCCGCCACTTGCAGCGCATGGTCTAGCGTGCAAACCCCCAATTGTACAACCCTGAAGGGCGATGTATTTAGGGGGGTCACGAACACAGCGCCCACCCCGCTGGACCGGATAAGCTGCTCAGACTCTTCCAGAGGTACTGTTACCCGTACCTCACAGAAGCCATCCCCAACTCGCGCCCCCCATGCATCGGCCACCTTATCCATCATAAATCTGCCGTTCAGGAGGTGCTGTGTTAGGAGTACCGGGTTCTTTTGTAGGGACTGCAGCTCTGGGTCTGGGGCCGTCACTAGGGTCGCCGAAATTTTAAGGGCAAGGAGTGGGGTCTCCCAACCAGGGTACAGGTTTTCTCGTTCACCTAGCAGTCCATCATCGCGTACCACCAAGGCCTTTGACAAGGTGGATAAAACCATACTGGGCAACCAGCTTGGTGCAAAATCTGTCTCGGGACGCTTGAAACGCTGGATTCTGCATTTCCTGCATCGTCGGCGGGCGGCAGCCAAGGTTAATGGGGTACTTGGAAAGTACTTCAACATTGTCAAAGGTGTCCCACAGGGAACGGTACTTGCTCCAACCCTCTTCTTGTGCTACATCGACCCGCTGGCGGCGAAACTCGAAGCACTCATGCCCGGACTGATCTTCACACTGTTCGCGGATGATCTTGCGATTGTGTGCAGTGCCTTTACTGACGAGGAATTGCAGACACTTGCTCAGAAGGTCACAGCTGCTGTTGATGAGTGGGCACAAGAATTTCAGATGAACATGTCAGTCAGCAAGACACACGTCATCTACTTCCCGGTACTTCCGTCTGATCCCATTACGAACATCGCCGTCCACTTCCCGTCGTCCACTGTCAACTCTCGACTCTCATTGCAGGTATTTGGTGATCTCAGTCTGCATCCTTCTGATCTCATTGACGCTGCGACTTGCACATTTCGACTCTCGGACAAGGCGAAACAGTTCAACGACCCGCACCTCACTGCAATTGACGGCCACCGTATTCTCCAGTGCAATGGTATTGAAGTAGCCAATCACACCACTATTCGGGATCCACTCTACGCCTTTCAAAACGTTCACCTTACTTCCGCCCCGCTGCTCCCAAACGTTAGATCTGCCCGCTTCCTAGGAGTCATCTTCGATTCGAGCCTGTCGTTCTCCGATCATGTCTCGAGCATCCGGTTGCGCTTCAACGCAAGACTGTCCAACATGAAACGCATCGCGGATGCTATCACCACGGCTCAATCGGGACCACTCAGATCGCTCTACCTTGCGTACGTTCTCCCTGTCTTCCTCTATGGTATTGGCGTGTTTGGCCCGTGCTTGCTACAGCAGGATTTCCAGTCGATGAAGACCGATCACCATCGTGCCTTGCGCATCATCACAGGGCTCCCAACATCAACGACATTACACTCCCTCTGCCTCGAAGCTGACGTTCTTCCACTCGAAACCTACCGGTCGAAGCTGTCGTGCACCTTGTATGAACGGATAAGACGCCTTCCGCATACACGTGGCTATGACATTTGTGTCAAATTTCGACCGGTCCTGACTACATGGTCACATGCTGCGTATGAAGATCTTGCAACGACTGGACTTCTGAAAGTCCGCCCACAAAACCTCCTACCTCCAACTCCATGTTCTTCACTTGAGCTCCCGCCCTCAATCCACTTCGTCCCCAAGTGCCCCGGCGTTGGCACACACACAAGTGCGGTACGAAAACGGGAAATGTTCGAGCTCTCCCTCGGTTCGTTACCTGATCGGGACATTGACGTGTTCACCGATGCGTCGAAAGCGCCCAACGAACCGAACACTGGTTCTGCGTGTCTCGTCGTAGCGCGCAAAGACATCACCGACGAAGCTTTGCGCAACTTTCCACGACGTCTCTTGGGTCTGCGGATATATCTGAAACGCGTGTCCAAAAATTCCCTGCACCTGATGACGAGCGGCGGTAGATTCGCTACCATCTACCGCGCTGAGCTAATTGCGATTCTTGTTGGTGTACATGCCATTAAATTCTTTTTGCCTCTGATGCTTGGATCAAGAGCACTCCTTCTCTCAGACTGTCAATCGGCGCTCAGGACCCTCGAAAAGGGCCTCAGGCAAAATGATGAGATTGCCATTGCCATCCTCCTGACCTTATGCGATACCATCGCAGAAACCAGAACTAGAACTTGCACTCCAGAAAACATCACCTTAAAACACGTACCTGCACATTGTGGCGTCTGGGGAAACGAGCAAGCAGATATCGTTGCAAATAAGGCTCGCTCAAAAACTAACGATGCCTACACGTGCCTCGATATGCAGTCTGCGAAAGCGCGAATTGTTGAATCGCTTTCCAGTCGTTGGCTCCAAGACCGCCCTAAAAACTTCCACTTTGTTGCGACTCGAGGCCTGCTACCCAGCAAACTGCCAAAGGCACTGTCCAGACAAGCTGAGATTCATCTCTTTGCCTTGCGCACTGGCCACACACCCTTAAATAAGCACTTTCTTCGGAACGATGATCGAAGTTATGATCTACTCCAAGGGCTGTGTTGGCACTGCCACCAGAACACAAGCAAGCCCATGCTTGAACATATTACTCTCCAGTGTCCATCTCTTGACCACTTTAGACACGACTGCCTTAGATTCCCATACCCCACGCTCCTGCCCCATGTGTTCACAGCTAAGAATTGTATAGGACTCCTACTCTTCCTACAGATGTCGCGGGACTTACCAGTGTTCCCCATTCTCCAGTTAAAATTGAAGCAACCTGACCAGTTGTAAAAACCAACACCTCATGTAAATGACCCACCGCTATCTTCAACGATAGAGTGAAACTAGAAACTCCATTGACTTCCGCACTGTTTTGCTAACGTTCTCAGGGGAATTGCCCCCATGTCCAGGTCAGCTTCTGGTGTATTCGATACTTCGCTTGCCCCAGTCTCCCAACTGACCGCTGGCTTTCCAGCCACGTCTCGTTAAATCGTCATGCTGCTGGGAAGTCAGTCCCGAAAAAAAAAAAAAAAAAAATCTGTTCTGTTCTGTTCTGTAGGGCGGAACGAAGCCCGGGCAAGACGAGGCAAGACGGTCTCTAACGGGCAAGCGTACAGTGGTTCTTTGTGCCACCATTTACTCCGTTGTGTTGTTTGTGATGGAGTGATGACTACTACTTGTTCGTTTATCGGTTTTTTGTTTCACGTAAATTGTTTTTCCTTCTGGCAACGGTTCTTGGTTCTCGTTATTGGGTTCGCTTTCTGGTAATGGTTTTCGGTTTACGTAAATTGGTTCACTTTCTGATAACGGTTTTCGGTTCACGTAAAAGTTTGAGGTCCTACTCCAAGTCCGAGGGCGTGGTCAGGGCGCGCAGCTTTTCATGTTTCAATGCTGTCTCCTCCGTGCCGTACCTTCTCGGGTGAGCATCGGACCTCAGTTTTGTTTGCGATGATAACGGGTTCATGTTCTCTTCTTCTCTCGTTCGCCATTTGTTTTCGCTTCGCTTTGCCTTCGTTTCGTCGCTCTTCGAGGTTGCTTCGACGTCGGGGGTCGGCCGTCACGCAGTCACGGTCGTGACTGTTCCTCGGACGCGCTCTCGTGGGCCGGGGGGGTTGTCCCTCCGACGGACGAGGCGGGGCCCGGTATGCGGTGGTTGAGTCGGGGCCGAGTCCGATTACGGGCGTGCAAAACCGCTGGCCTCGAGTTCGCGTGTTTGTGTCGCGGTTCTCGTGGCGGGTGGGCGGGATTCGGTGGGCTACTCGTCGGGTGTGGTCGGCACGAGTATCCGGTACTCCTCCAGCAGTCCGGTCCCTTGCAGGTACTCGAGTGCCGTCTCCGGGTGTTCGAACAGCAATCTCCACAGCTGTTCGTGTCTCGGTATCCACACCGGTTGGCCACCCTCCCGCCGTAACGGGGAGGCCACTTCCCACATCAGGTCACGCTTCCCTTGCGTCCCCTCATGGCCGCAGTCCAAGAAAAGGTGCGAGACCGGGCACTCGGCTACCTCTCCGCAATGCGGGCAGGGACGATTCGAGCTCCGTTCGGACTTCGCTAACGCGTCGTAGTCCTCCCGGCACCAATTGCGAAGGAGGCGGTGCTGGCCCGTGCGGATCTGCCTGATCTCACGCTCGGCCCGTCGCGTGAGGTGATCGATTTTCGGGAGTTTCCTCCCGTTGACGATCTGCGCGTGTGCGAGTTTCCCGTCGTAGTGGGAGCCCAACTCCGGGTGGGCCTTCAGCACGCCTGCCGACCACCTCTTCTGCACATAGCTCTTGTGCCTGGCCGCCGCCGTCGATCGCGTGAGCGGGGGACGGGGTCCCCTTTCTCCTGGCGAGCTGGCGCCGGTCTTCGCCCGGGTATCCGCTTCGTCGTTCCCGGCCAGTCCACAGTGGCTGTAGACGAACTGGAGGTGGATGGTGTACCCACGATCGGCGAGCTTGCCCAGCAGCTGCCAGATCTCGATGTTGGCTGGGTCGACTTGGCGATGTGGTCCATGGTCGAGGTCCTGGAGGAGCGAGCTCGAGTCAGTCAGTATCCACAGGGTTTTGTCGTTCCTCCTGCTCAGACTGCCCACGAGGACGCGCAGGGCTCTCTGCATCGCCACCTGTTCCGCCCGGTAGCTTGTCGCCCACTTGCCGGCCGGACCGCTGTTCGTCGCCCACCAGGGAAGATCGTCTTGCGCGCTTCTCCGTATCGACCAATTCTCTCCGGATTCGATGGCAAACCCGGCTCCTCCCCATTTCGTCTCCGTGGGTGTCGGTTCCGTTGTGCCGTTGAGGACTGTTAGCGCCGGTTCCATTGTGGTTTCCTCAACAACAGAGCCATCGGTCCAGGTTACCAAGAGCGGCGTCGGCAGGGCGGCTAACACACGTTCCACTACCCTTCTGTTCGCCTCCACGTCCTCCGACTTCTTCCTCAGTGTTGCCGAGATGTGCACTTTGGGGCACCGTGGCTCCCACGGCGCGAACGGGTTCGCCTTGCGGGTCTGCCTGTCGACGTCTTCCGTCCGCGCGCGCCTCTTCAGGAGTCCGTATTTGACGGCGATCGTGTCGTGCTTGTTTGTGGGGACCAGGGTGTCCCGCCACTGCGGGTAGGTCGCCAGCTTCTCGCACAGTGTTGCAAGTCGAAGATCGGCATAGACCGAGATTGGCTGCACTCGCGACTCAATCGAAACGGCCTCCACGGATGCCGAGCGCCTGCATCCCGTGACGGCGCAAAGCCCGGCCTTGTGCTGGCTCTCCAGCTTCGCCATGGTCGTCGGTCTGGCAAAGGCGCCGTATACCGACAGGGCGTACGTCATCTTCGGGAGTACGTAGGTGTAGTATAGCGAGCGGAGCGTCTTCGTACGATGACCCCATGCCGCACCGGATACAAGCCTGAGAACGCACGCGTGTTTGGCCGCGCCCGCCGTCACTCGGCTGACATGCTGGTCGAATGTCAGTTCCTCGTCGAAGGTTAGACCCAGTAGGGTGACGGTCTTCTTCCATTCGAGTTCCCTCACCAGGGAGATCGTCAGCCGGTCGGAGCCCTCTCCGATGCTCTCCTCCGCAATTGTTCTCTCTTGCAGGGTGCGAGCCGCCTTTCCGTTCAGTCCGGTCACTCGCTTTTCGTGGTGTTGGCTCTGTGGTGCAAACAGCCGACGAGCCGTGCGACCGTGCTTCCTCGTTCTCCTTTTGTACGCGTCCGCGCGGATCGCCACGTTCGCTCGGGTTGCCGGGAACTCTATCGTCGGCGGCGACGCGTCAGGGTTTCCGGGGCGCTTGAACAGTATCGCCTCCGTCTTTGCGTGCGATAGCTGCATCAGCGCCTCGTCCGACCACTTTTCCATCGCCTGTATTATCAGACGCACGTTCTTCGCCATCTCCGCCATCGTTTTGCCCGTCGCTACTACGCCTACGTCGTCGGCGAAGAGCGAGGCCGTTGAGTCCTTCAGCTTCGCCAGGTCGTCCCCGAGGTCGTCGATGTACAGCAGGAACAGTATTGGTCCTAGTACAGACCCTTGCGGAACACCGCCCTCAAGTTCCGCCGAGGCGCCGTACTCACCGTCCACTCGGAAGATCGCGTTTCTGCCCTTGAGGAAGGACTCCACCCATCGAATGAGCTTCAGCGGGAGGCCCCGCTCTACCATTCGTTTCTTCAGGCGCGCGTGGTCGACTGTGTCGAAAGCGCGCGCCAGGTCGAAGACGAGTAGGCACGTGTACCGGCCTTTCCTTCGGTTCCGGTCGATTGCCGCCGTTACGGTGTACAGCTGCTCCTCCGTGCCTCTCCCTATCCGGAAGCCCCCCTGGTTCGGCGTGAACGCGCGGACCGAGGAGTCTCCTTCGATGAGGAATGTGAGGCGGTCCTTGATAATGGTCTCCATTATCTTCGATGCTATGCTCGTGAGCGAAATCGGCCGGTAGCCCGATGGCTCCGAGCGGTCTTTGCCCGGCTTCGGGAGCGGTGTCACGTGTGCCTGTCGCCACTGGGAGGGAACACTTGCGTTGTTCCAAGATGCGTTGCATAGGTCCAGTACGCGGAGCCGCATACCTTCGCCTAGGCGCTTGTAGGCCATGTGGCAAAGCCCCTCCGGGTCCAAGCTCGTTTTCTTCTTCAGCTTTTCGATCGCTCTGTTCACCTCCTCTAAGGTGATCGGCGTATCGGCTTCGGACTGCGAGTTCAGTTGTGCGCCATCGGCGGCTTCTGTGGCTTGATGAGTCAAGTCCGGGCCTGCCACGCTGCGTTCCGATTTCCTGCAGATGGTCGCAAGGTGCCTCACGAGAACGTTCGCCTTCTCTTTCGAGTCCGTGATGGTGACTCCCTCGTGTTTCAATGGAGGGAGCGTGTGCTTCGACTTCTTCCCATCTAGCTGCCGTACCAGCCGGAACATGAGGCCCAGATCAGTCCTGTGGTCGATCGTGCTGACTAGACGGTCCCAGTAGTCCGCCTTCGCTTCCGTTGCGGCTTTCGTGAACGCCTGTTTCGCCTCCGTGTACGCCATCCCCGTTTCTTCGTTGTCTTCCTTCTGCATCCGTTTGAATGCAACGTCCTTCCGGCGCGAAAGAGGAGTCAGCGTTTTCGTCCACCACGGTTTCGGTGGTTTGTTGCCCGACGCCTTCGGGACGTATCGACTGATGGCCCCTTTCATCCGGTCAGAAATGGCGTCGGCGAGGCGCTGTGGGCTTTCCTTATTCTGCTCGTACTCGGTTTGGGACCAGGTGCTGTCTTTTTCAAGGTATTTGGACATCCCTTTCCAGTCGGCACGGCTCCAGGCGTAGCGAGGTCGGATCTGTTCCCTCTTGTGCTCGTATCCGCGGGGCACTTCGAAGATGAGAGTGCGGTGGTCCGACCCCCAAGATTCGATCGTCCGCCAGTTGAACACAGCGTGCGGGTGTGCGGCCGAGATCGTGACATCTGGCGACGTTTTGGACTCGTCCCGAGTCGGTGTCCCTGGGTCGTTCCAGACCGTCGTCTGTCTCAGCGACAACCATTCGTGTAGCGTCACTCCGGCAGCGTTTGACTGGCCGGATGGGCACCATGACGGGTGCCTTGTGTTCAGATCCCCACTGATCACTACGTGTTCGTCCCCTTCAAGAGGCCCCATGTTTAGCGACGCACCTTCTTCCGGTGGTCTGTATACGTTGTACAGTTTCAGCTTCGGAAGATTCACCCGGTCAAGTTCGACACCCAGACATTCCATCAATCCGTCCGCTCCGAAGTCGTGCTCCTCGATCTGCCGAGAGCAGATGGAGGACTTCACCAATATCAACAAGCCTCCTCCCTTTTTATGTCCCGGGCGGTCCCGTCGGTACGTGACGTAGCCGGGGACAAATGGTGTGGGCTTTGTTGCATCTAACCACGTCTCCTGCAATAGGATTATATCGGGGTCTTCGGCGTCTATGCCCCGCGTTATGTCTTCCAGCGATCTGGGGCCTTGTCTCGCCCCCCACGATCTGCAGTTGCTGGACGCGACTTTTATGAGCGCGTCTGCTTCTAAACTACCTTGGCCCGCCGCCGCTGCCACGCTTCTTGCAACGGCGCGGGACCGTGCGATCGCCCGTCTCCCGTTGGTGTTGCCGCTTGCCCGCGGTCTCCCGCTTGGTTCGTTTGTTCGTCGCAAGAGGGGCGCTATGCGGGCTGGTAGCAGCGGCACTTGAGGACCTCTCCCGCACGCTGTCGATTCGCAGCACGTCTCTACAGCCCTCAGTGCCGGTTCATTGCTCTCCCCGCTACTGCTGCGGCTGTGCTGCTGCGGCTGAGCCCTCGTCAGTCGAGTTGTTGGGTCGAAAGGGACGTGAGGAGTTTGCCCGACCTTCAGATCTTCGGAGTGGGGAGTCGCGGGGACTCCCGGGTGCTCTGCCTAGCGCGGGGTCTGCTCCCGTTTTGTTGCGCGGATGGGGAGATGAGCTCCGTTTTGGATTTGGTGTCGATGCACGGTTGGTGGAGTACGGCCGGTACACGTGGGGGACCATCAGGTCCTGTGAGGTCCCTTCTGATTGCAGGGAGTCACTTGGGGCCGTCGATTCCGCAAGTTCCGCGTTCCGGCGCTGCACGCGGGATGCCCAGTACCCCAAGGGCCGCTCGGGTGCCTCGTCTTCACGCCGGGGCGCGGTTTCCGCTGGTAGGCTCCCTTCCGCGGGCTTCGCCTTCCCTTCTCTGACAAACGGTCCCCGGGATGGGCTGCCTGAGCGTCTCCGGGGTGACGAAGCTCCAGTCGTCGCGCGGAGGTCCCGTTCTGGGTTTTGGCTCGGCTGGTTGCGCTGCTGCGGAATCGGCGTCGGGTCTCGTGTGGTCCGGTACGGTTGGTACGCTGGCCTGCCCGGCTTGCTATGGAGAGTTGCTCCCTCCCCGTTCGCGTTTGCCCCCCCAGTGGGCCCTGGTGTTCCCGGCTTCGCGTCCGCGTGTCGCACGTCCGTCGAGTGTAGGGGGTCCCTTGTTGCACTCAGGGGCGGCGTGGGTGCGAAGCGGGGTGGGGTTGTAACCGACTCCGGTGATTCCCGGGTTGCAGCCGTTAATTCTCGTTGTGGCGCCTCCGCCTGTTCCGCAGTTCGTTGTTGGGCGCAGTCACGCGGATGTGGCGACTGGACAGGCCGTTGGAATTTGTCAGCAGGAGAGCGTGCCGCGGGAGGCGCCCTTGCTTGTCCACAGGGGTCAGCCTGTGCTGCGTGGGCGCTGTCCAGGCTTGTCGCCGTTTGGCTATAACACCGTGCGCCGTCCCTCTCCCTCCGCGGTGTCGCTGTCTCTTCGTGTCGACCAATGAATGAATGAATGAAAAACAAGCACCGTCCATCCGCTGCTCAGAAGAGCCGCGTCTGGAACAGGTCAGGCGTTACTAGCCTATTTGCGCCAAGAGACACGCGCACGAGTGACAGGTCCACAGGTTAGGGGTTAGGAGGGAGTGGGGGGGGGGGCGGATGATAAAATTGTGACGAATAAGAGTTTCGTTAGCTTGGCATGCCCTCGAGGACCGTCGTGGGTGTGTTTGGCCCTGACCGGAGTCTGGGCTGTTGACGGCTTTGTCGCTCGGGTTCTGCCTGCGCTACGACTTGCTCCGTGGTTTCGAGCGGCACTGCGCTTTGCTCGTCGTGCTTTTGCTCGTGCTGAACTCGTTGCCGTGTTGGCGTTCAATACGCGACGAACCTTTGCAACGACGCGCTGAGTGCCCTCACCGTGCTGTTCCAGCTGCGAGCTGGGGAAGGGACGAGGGGGGATAAGGGGGGATACTGGTTGTGTTGTGACGAAAAAGAGGTGTTTCGTTAGCTTGGCATGCCCTCGAGGACCGTCGTGGGTGTGTTTGGCCCTGACCGGAGTCTGGGCTGTGGACGGCTTTGTCTCTCGGGTTCTGCCTGCGCTACGACTTGCTCCGTGGTTTCGAGCGGCACTGCGCTTTGCTCGTCGTGCTTTTGCTCGTGCTGAACTCGTTGCCGTGTTGGCGTTCAATTCGCGACGAACCTTTGCAACGACGCGCTGAGTGTCCTCACCGAGCTGTTCCGGCTGCGAGCTGGGGTAGGGACGAGGGGGGGGTTACCGATTGATGTTGTTTGTTGGGACTCGTTGACGGAGGAGTCCGGGTGGGGATGGACAACAATAAAGTGCTGGCACCGACTACTCCCCTTTAGGGCCTTCCAGCCGGGTTCCGAGTGGTGCTTACTGGAGCGCAGCAGACTGAACTGTACGATCTCGACAAGAGTCTTGTGAAATAAGACGAGTGCACGTTTGTACCAATTAAGAAAATAAGACGAGTGCACATTTCGCTCAGCGGTTAGCCTGCGTCCTCTTCTGGCGATGCGTACGAAGCGCGCGCTGGACGCGGAGCCTCAGTCGGGCTGCGCGGGGCGGTGCGGCGTCGTCCGGCGTCGACGGCGACGTGCTGCGAACTGCGAGAGCACCGTGGCAGGTGACGGGTTCAGGATGGCCGGCGCGAGAGTACCCAGGCCCCGGCGATCCCCTGCCTCGGACTGCAGCCGCTGCGTGGACGGGTGACGTTGCCTCACATGATGGGCACGAGCCCGTACTCGTGGTTCGGGGGGGCTTCGTCCTTGTCAGACTCCACAAGGACTTGGAAGGGTGGGAGGGCGCCAGCTCTCTGGAGGTAGAACAGGGCGTGCTCGGGATGGACGAACAGGTAGTACCAGAGGGATTCGATCGGACCGCCTGGGTCCTTTTTGATCCGCCTCGTGATATCATGTCGCATCGCCGCCCTCAAGGGTGCCGTTATTAGGTCACGGCAGTGTACGAACAAGTGCAGCAGGGGGCTGGTAGAGCGGACCCCGCAGACCGGACACGGGAGGAAATGGGACTGCAACTCGGCCTCGCTGTAGGAGCGCCAGTCCGTGGCGTACAGCGTCATGATCAGGCGGTGGTGCCCGGTCCTCAGCTGGCGCCATTGGTTTCCCACCTGGTCGCCAGCTTTCCAGCTGAGACTCCGTTCGTTCGTTGCTTCAGTAGCCAAGTGGGTCCGGAATTGAAAAAAAAAAAAAACCATTTTTTTTTTTTTTTTTCATGTCGACGCCCGTAGGCAACGGCTTCACTGGGCCGGGTTTACTGTCGGGTTAGAAACTGAACTGATACTGAAAGAAAAATGGAAACGGGGAGGAATTCGATTGTCGGGGCTTCCTGCAAACTGATCCCCCCATGAAGGCCTTCTAGTGGGGCCGGGTAGGTCAGGTGGAGCGCCCGAGACTAACTAGTAGCTGCCTGAAGCCAACCGTCCTAGTTTCCAAGACATGTGGATCATTCAACGACGTATCATTGTGCTAGTCTACTCTACTAACGTTTGTTCCGATTCCGTTCGGCCTTCTTGCGTTGGCCGGCCGGATCGGGGGTGTTTGGTGGCACAGGTCAGCTCTTTGACTAACGACTAAACCGAGCCCATTGCTCGGGTTGCCGACCATATCTGGAGCACAGTCACTGTGTTAGACACTGTCACTGAACGAGGCAATTGACAACATTTTGTCTACTGGTAGCGAGTGGAAGTTCCACTGGAACAACGTTTTTTCGAAGAGCGCATGCTTGTTGCACAGTCATTTGTACGTGTATAGGCAGTAACTACAAGTGACCTGCGGTGTAGCCGCTTCGCAGACAGCCACTTGTCAAGGCCTACGACTGGCCTTTCGTCGCAAGGGTGACCAACGGCAGCCGCGGTTGTGGCCCGACACGGACGGCTTTGAAAGCCGCTAGCTGCTATCTGCAGCCAACTTCATTCCGACCCTCTGGCGACGCGGACGTTAGGATTGTGTTGGTTTTCGATTCGGGGATGAGGACCGTTCAGTGTTCGGTTTGAGGAGGGAGGATTGAGACAATTTGAGTCTTTGATTGAGTTTGAAAAAATTGGTGGCGGACAGCAGGCAGACGTAGACGGACGAGCCCGCTCAGGCCCACTCACCCGGACCACTGCTGGCTGTTGAAGCCGCATCCTGCATGTCCAGGGCGTCCTTGAACCGGAGCGTGCCAGTGCAAGAATCCAGGTCTGGTGTCGGAGAGCGATCTGATTCGTGCTGAGGCCCGGCGAGTTGACTGCCGTTCGAACTGGTATCCGGCCCAGGTACCGGTTGACTCGAAAGCAGCGGAACCACAGGCGAACTCAACTGCGATAGAACGGTCTGAGAGCTCCAGGCCGAGAGCATGTCGCTCGAGACAGCAGGAGTTGTTGCATTGCTCCACAGCAGATTATCGTCATTGAGCAGGATCCGGTACCGCGGTATAGCCCCAACTTCCTGCAGGTATCGAAGAGCAACCTCTGGATGCTGGAACAGCAGGAGCCAAAGTTTATCCTTTGATCCTACGTGCTTCAAGCCTTCCGAGCGACCACACTTGCCAGCCATGTCTGCCCACATGCTGTCCCGAAGCCGTTGGGTCACGAGGTCGGTGCAGCTCACGAACAAGTGCTCCAGCGGACTACGGGAGCGGCGACCACAGACTGGGCAGGGGAGGAAAAGCTGGCGCCTGTCACAACGATGCAACGTGTAGTACTCAGCTGAGTACATCGTCATGACAAGCGGGTGGTGACCCGTCCGCAACTGGCGCGATTCCTTCTCCGCCCGATTTGTGAGGTCCTTACGGCGCTTGATAACGCGCCCGTTCACAATGCCAGCAAACGGAGTTTCATTACCTGCCATCGCAGCCCGCCCGTAAGCCATGATCGCCATACTCTCGTTGTACTCCCGGGTGAGCCGCGATTTATAGCGTGCTGACGCATCAACCGCTGCAATCGGAGGATGCACCCTGGTGACACCAAATGTCGGGCCCGTCATAGCTCTGTAGTGGCGACCAGCGGCGTCCTTGGCGAGCTTGTCAGCCACTTCGTTGCCCCGCAGGCCGCAATGACCGTAAACGAACTGGATGGTGAGACGGTACCCACGGGAGTTGAGTTCGTTGAGCGCTAGCCAGATTTCAATCATCAATGGCTGTTTCTGGGCATGCGGGCCGTTGCAGAGGTCTCGGAGAAGCGACTGGGAATCACTCAGGATGAGGATTTCGAGAGGTACATCAGTCGGCGGCAGCACAGCCAACAGTACTCTGAGGGTCTCAACCATCGCGATCGTCTCAGCTCTTGTGCTCGACGGGAACTTGCCAGCCGGACAGGTGCTGGAGATTGTCGGGCAGCCGTGTTCGAATCGGACGTCAAAGCCATGTGCATCGGTTAGCCGTACCGAAGGACCGAACTCCAAATAAGCGGCAGCTCCGCCCCACGTTGTCGCATCGTTGTAGAAGACTTGCCAACGCAGTTGCCGACGGTCGAACCCCGGGTCCCCTACAGGAGGGGGCGACGGGAGACTTTGCTTCATGACCGAACCATCAGCCCATGCCGTGCAGTCGGGTGATGGCAACGCACGGAGACGTTTTTCCACGATGCTTCTCTTCTCGGCCGGGGTCTTACCCTCCGGTAACGAGGGATGAATTGCAACTGGAGGACGCAGGGACCAGGGTGCAAACGGGTTGAACACGAACGTCTCACGCGGAGGGTCACGTGTACCCGCTCTCCTTTCAAGGTCAACATAACGGGCCAGCGGGGTAGCTGGTGCGTTGAGGGTTCGGTCCCAGAGGAGGCTTCGCAGTTTCAATTTTTCGTAAAGGCTGCCAAGGCGGTGGTCGATGTAGACTTTGATGGGAGGGATACCGGCCTCTTGAGTGGCGACAAGGTCCGATATACCCTTCCTACACCCCAGCACGTACGTCAGCGAGCGCCTGTGCAGCTTCTCGAATTTCTCAAGATACGGGCTCGTGAAGCCTCTTCTACCGCCTTGTGGAAGGAACAAGTAGGCGCCATATACCGACAGACAATACGTTATTGTTGGGAGAACGTATGTCAAGTACAGACATCGGAGTGTTGTCGTGCTGCAACCCCACGCCTTCCCAGAAACGTGCCGTAACAAGTTCATTCTCTTGGACATGATATTGACGACTCGTTCAGCATGCGGGTTGAACGAGAGCTCATCGTCAATTACCAAACCGAGGAACTTCGTTTCTTTAACCCAGTCGATGCGGTGTGCGACTACTAGCTGAACAGCGCCGTTTTTTCTCCTCGCCTGGACCATTTTTGCGTCTTCAACGGTGGGGTGGTCAACGCCGTCAAGTTTCAGAATGTGCTTCTTGTGATGCTGCGCGTATTCAGGGGTATTCGCCCAGAAAGAACAGGTTTCGCTCGTAATCCACGCAAGTAACTGTCGCGCCTGCACCGAAATTGTCGACGGTGAAAAGAGGACCAGGGGAGCCTTCACGTTCACCCCGTGAGGGCGGACGAATAGAGCTTTCGTCTTGTGGTAAGCAAGGCTCATGTTCACCTTCTCAACCCATTTTTCAACCTCTGAAACAACCACCTGTGCTCTCTCTTTCAGCTCATCAACGCTATTCCCGGTGACGACCACTCCGACGTCATCCGCGAACAACGACAGTGTAAGTATCGGCTGACCATCTGTTGTATTACCCATGCTCGTACCGAGGTCAGCAAGCAGCTCCCCCAACTCGTCAATGCAGAATAGGAACAATATTGGACCAAGCACAGTCCCTTGAGGGACACCCCGTGCAAGAGGGACCTGCTTTCCAGTCACACCGTCCACCTTATACGCTGCTTTTCTGTCTCTAAGGAAGGCTTGCACCCAGAGCAGAAAACATGAGGGGAGCCCGCGCTGCTCCATGACCCTTAGCAATCGATCGTGGTCGACCGTATCGAAAGCATTCGCAAGATCGAACGAAAGAAGGCAGGAGAAACGCAGATTACGACGGGCGTTATCGAGCGCGGAGACGATGCTACAGACTTGCTCCTCAGTTCCCCTCCCTCTACGGAAGCCACCCTGCTTGTCACAAAATGGTAGGACCGATGGGATATCAGGACTTTCAGCTAAGAATACCAGACGATTCTTCACCATCACCTCCATCAGCTTCGCCACCACACTAGTGAGGGAGATGGGTCTGTATCCTTCTGGGAGGCTGTGGTCCTTGCCGGGTTTCGGAACCGGGACGACGTGTGCTTCGCGCCAATTGCTCGGAACGAATGCGTGCTTCCAGGACATGTTGAACAGTTCTAGGAGCAGCTCCTTTGTAGGTTCTCCCACATGGGAGAGGACTTCAGAACAGATCCCGTCAGGGTCGAGGGACGTTGTATGTCGTAGCTCACCAATCGCTCGGTTCAGCTCAGCCATTGAGTACAGGTCGACGGACGCATCAGGCACGGCGGATGGACCACTGTGCGGCTCCCAGCAGGGTGGGGCTGATTCTTGAGCGTTACGGATCTCCCGCTTACACAGCCTCTCAAGGTGATCGCCAAAGATGTCAGCCTTTCCTTCTGCCTCAACGCAGAAGGTCCCGTCCACTTTGATTGGAGGGACCGCGTGGTGATTGGATCGGCCGTCGATTTTCCGGACCTGACGATATAGGAGGCCAATGTCCGTGCATCGGTTAATTCTCGTCATGATGGCGTTCCAGTAACTAGCCTTCGCACCAGTCGCCTCCTCTGAAAAAGTGCACTTCGCGGCTTCGTATGCATGGCGCTTGGTGACATCTTCGGGATCATCTCGGACATCCTTATGTGCAGCTGCCTTCAGCTTTTCCAAGCGGCCGAGTTCGGACGTCCACCACGCCTTGTGTGGGCGACTCGACTTCGCCACGGGAACATGCTTTTTGATGCTGCTACGGAGGAGTGAGGTAATCCGTTCAGCGAACTTGGCGGGGGTTGCTGGTTGGTGCTTGATGAGGTACCCGCTACGTTCGTCCAGATATCCCGACAGCTTTTTCCAGTCAGCTTTCTTCCAAGAATAACGGTTTGGGCCACGGGGTTTCGCCTGGCGATAGCCTCTAGGCATTTTGAAGACAAGCGGCAGGTGGTCTGACTCCCAAGACGAGAGCACTCCCCAGTCCCAGACATTTCCCGGCGTCATGGATGAGATGACTACGTCAGGGGAAGAGAATCGAGCATTAGCACGGTATTCCATGGTCGGCGTCTTCCGGTCGTTATAGGTCATCGCTGAGTTTACTTGCAACCATTCACGAAGAATTCGACCTCCGGCGTTTTGAGCCCCCACTGACCAGTCAGGGTGGTGCGCATTGATATCGCCTGCTATGACGACATTGTCGTCAATTGTGAAGGGTTCCATGTTGAGCTTATCAGATTCGTACGGGGCACGGTAGACATTGTACACCCTCAGCGGGGCCAATCCTACCCGTGTCAGCTCGACGGCGATACATTCCATATAACTGTCTTTGCCGAAGGTCAAAGGTGGGAGCTCTACGGCCGCAATGTTGCTTTTAACAAACGTTATGACACCGCCGCCACGTCCGTCTTCGGACCGGTCACACCGGAAAGCTCTATATCCCACCAGGATTGGCAGAAGAGATTTTTCACCTAGCCAGGTTTCTTGCAGAAGGATGACATCGGGGTCATGCTCCGCAACTCCGCGACTGATGGCATCCGTACTTCCCGGCAGATTTTCACGGGCACGAATGGAGCGGCAGTTGAAGCTGATTATCGTTATGAAAGGGGGCTCCACCAGGTGTTGAACTGGCTTGCTCACCGTGGGTTTCCACCGGGCTTTGATGTTGGACGGTTGTCCGCTGTGTGGGACGCTCGCAGGGGCCCGGCCATGCCCTGCCGAGCGTTGAGGGACACGCCCTCAATGCTGTTGTTGTGACGCGTCCACTGGCGGGTTGCCCCGCAATGGACTCATCTCCGCATCACGAGCGGAGGGAGGGTCGGGTGTTGCAGATCGACGTACCCTTCTTTTACGTTGCGTCGCGTCTCGCTGGGAAGTCTCTGCCGCCGCCTTCCTGTCACCTACTTTACCGGTCTTTAATGCTGCGCGGGCATCCTGTTTGGAGATAACCTTGTTCATCATCCTGGTACGCTCGGATATCCCGGGCGCGGGCTGGACTGCTTGCTCAGGGGGCGGCATAAACAGCGTCTGCGGATCGGAGCTTACGTATTGGACACCCGCACCTTCGCGGCTTTGGGCCAGGACTTGGTCGGCAGTCGGATGCGATTCTACAGGTGAAGTGCCCATCGCGTTTCGAGTCGCATACGCTTGCAAGATGCTGGAGTGGACAGCTGACTCAATACTAGAAGTCGATGCTGCCGCCGGTTTTGGGGCAGGATGGTCAGAAGAGGTTGAGGGACCGACTTGTTGCGCGACCGTTTCAGCGGGGCGGAGATAGCCACCGCCCGCGGTGCGGTTCCCGCCTGCTGGCGCAGCAGTATTCAGTTCCGTCACTGGTGCAATGTTTTCTTCTGCCTGTACGAGTTGCTGGGCCGGAATGGGTGGAGATTCAGGCTCATGCGGCTGCTGGGTGGTACTTGAGTCGTTGACTACCGCAGGTCGGCGCTGCGACACCACATCTGGCGAGGACGTCACATCTCTTTCCCTCCTCCCAGCTGGAGGAAGCGCCTTTCTCAAGACCCTCTTTTTCCGCCGATCCCCCTCACGCTCCAGGACATTTACTTCTGCAATCTCAAGCCGAGTTTGCTGGACGGATGCACCCAAGTTGCGCATTTCGGCTGCCATCTCGTTCAGCCTGCTGAAGATGCCGTCTGTCACTTGTTGGTATCCAGCAGCGAGTTCAGACTCCGTCTTCGTCAGAGCTTCACGACAGCCCCTCTGCAGCTGTTCAGCAAGCCGGACTAGCCCTACTTCGGATTCAGCTGGCTCGGTAGTTCTTGTGGGCAACGATGCGGAGCCAGCTGGGCGGTTTGGGGACTGGGCTGCCTGGGCTGGTTCGGCATCTACATCGATCGGACGCACAGATTCGGCCTCTGCTTCAAGGACTTCTGCTATGGTGACACCCCCAGCAAGGGGCTTACCCTCGTCAACTTTTGGTGTCTGAGTGACGGGCGACCGGCCTGCAAACTCCCACAACTTTTTAGCAGCCGCCTTGTGCCGTTTTTTGAACTCTGTAAAGGGCAGGAGTTCAGACTGGTTGTCGGAGAACGGATCCGGCCGGACATCGGTCGTCTGAGTTGATACTGGATACTTGTCAGAGAGGGGCGGCGACGGGTCCGTGGTGGATGGTTCAAGGGGGCATCTCAGTATTTGTTTGAATGCAAGATCGACCCCCTGCGCTGTGCGGTAGTGGTCCTTGCCGGGGAGCGACTCCGACTTAACAACCCACACGAGGTATCGGCCGCCCTTCTTAGTACGAAACAGCGGCATGGTTTCCCAGCCAAGGTTCAGAAGGTTCTCGCGTAGGGTATGCCCATTCGTGCGACACGGAACTCCGCGGACCTCAAAGTATCCAATCGGGTTTGGGAGCGTCGGTAGCATGGTTCTAACTTCATTGTAATGCTCTACTCGAACACGAATGCCAAAGACACCACGGCACCTAGTGATTCCCATGTGCTTCTCAGATATCGATTGGACCATGTTGCGGGCTTCAACAAGGGTCGCGTCTTCCCTTAGTGACAGGACTCGGAAACGGTTGTCCTCCTCAGCGGGTTCAAACACCCCAACCTCTCCGCTCTTCTTCAACACGTCATATTCAAGTATTGCCGGAATAGAAAAGAACACGCGAATCTGCTCAAATACCGCCCCCTTGGTGAACTCCCTCTCATAGGATGCGCCCCACATCCCATTGACGTAGAGGCGGTCAAGTGCAGTGTGCATCAGAGCGCGGGCCATATCACGGCAATTGTCGCCGTTGACGTCCTTGACGTAAAAGGTTGCCCTCATGCGCGCCTCAGGTGCCTCCCACCCTTCATGCAGGTCATGCCTAGGCTGACCCATGGGCTGCATGTGGGGTTTCTTCATAGGCTCCGTTGTTGTGGGACTAGGCGACACATGACTACCCCTGCCTCCGGAGTTTGTTGAATACCCATTGTGCAATCCCCCAGTTCCTCTACCGCCACCCTGGTTGCCCCCATTCCCACCTCCTTGCCAACGCGCACTACCTCCGCCAAGGATGCCGGGCCATACACAAAGTGACGGGGAGAGGCCGCCGTTGAAACCCAACTCGCCGAGCGGTTTATCGAGTGGAAGCGGGGCGCCGTAACCCCGAATCACTCGGACGCCAGGGCCAGGAACCAGTCCATGCTTCAGCAGGACGTCACCGAGTCTGTCGCCAAGCATCGCGGACACGCACTGACGCCTCCCGTCCACTCCTGTCGCGAAAAAGCTTGTTTGGGTGTTGTAATGGATTATGGCCCTGATATTTTCCTCCGTTACCGGCGGATGGGTAGCGGGGGTGGCTGTGTCAGGGAACGCCTTGAATTCACTGCAGAGGACATTAGTCGGCGTGGTTGCAGGTAGGGCGGAATGCTGAGGTGCAGCAGTCGGTGCCGCCGGCGGCGTTGTAGTCGTTGGTTGTGTAGAAGTTGGTAGAACTATAGAACACCCAGCTGGCTCATACAAACAGGGATCCAGCAACGCTTCGATGAGCTTCAAGTAGCAGCTGCTGGCGGACGCGGCTTCGAACGCACTTCTAGAAGCGAGCAGGCGGTCGTATTTGCGCTGCTGCCGGTGCTGTCTCCGGGTTATAGTGCGGAGGATTTTGCGGGGGGATATCAGCAGCGGCAGAGGCAAGGGGTGACGCGGAAGGCTTCTGGGGTGGCGCGAGCATGCGTTGAGGCATGCAACGGATGTGATGGTGGAGGGACGGTATGAGAGCACCCAGTGAAGGGAACCGTCCTTCAGGCTACGCCCCTTCCCCGTTGCGTGAAACGGAACTGAGTCGACCAGCCCCATCAGACCGGGGGCTTCCCTTTCATCGAACGGCACAGAGACATCCACATAAACCGCGAGGGCATCATGCATCACAAGGCCCCAGTATATAGCAAATGCGTACCAGGCGCCCGCGCGCCATGAGGCGTTCATTTTGTATGTTTATTGGGTCGGTTTTTTTTTATGTGTGTAACACCAATAAAGTACCAACGATTTAAAAGCTACAGTTTCTGTACTTTATTGGTTGTCTCACACCGTGTCCAATACAGTACGTAATCTATTAGGCCAACGGTAGAGAACGATTTCGTGCCCAAGAAAAAACGTTAGTAACAAAGACAGTTGTCACGAACTCCGACCGGTAATAATATGTCCAACGTTTGGACTGCTGACAAAGAGGCTGGAATTGTCCTCCAGCTGCACGAGGCTGTCTCAGGTCAAATTCAACATGGGAGCATCGCCAAGGAAATCGAAAAGCGCCTGTCCTGCATACTTGGATCTGAAGGACGAGTTGTCCAGCCAAAGGTGAAGGGGGAGCCCGGCTCCAGGGTGTACTATGCCCTTTACTTCGACAGGGTTCCGGTCATCGAAGGCTTGTTGCGGGCTTCTGGTAGGGAAGCTCTGTTCACCAATCAGTTAATGAACAGAAGCACCTATGACCAACGCCGCAAATTTGCGATGGTGTGGCTGAACGGGGACGACAAACGGGAGAACGCCGCGGAAGTGTGGACGAAGGTCGAAGCGAGTGGAGTCGAGCACTGGGGCCTTGTAGTGACGAAACTTGGTCTTGGACTCCGCGTTGAGGCGGCCGAGCAAGAGAGGGTGGCGGCAATACTCGAAGGGACGCCCGATACGACCCACTACTACAAGGTTCGCGGTGCACCGGAGAACGTAAACAAGAGCCAGCTGACGAAGGCATTGGGAAAAGCTGGATGGGAATCGACACCGATCCGACCGGGGAACGACGAAGCGGGCCAATTCTGGCATGTCAAGAGTCTGACCCCGCAGACTGCCTCTGCATTTGAAGTCGACGGCGTTAAGCTGAGTCTGTCCTCCTCCGACCGACCAAACCATACCATCACCAAGTCGTACTCAGCTGCTCTTGTGGCCTCCAAGTCAGCTGCAGCAGCGTCGCCCTCCGCTACAACCCTCAGTCCCTCGAAGTATGTTACGAAGGAAGACCTCGAGAGAGCGCTGAATCATCAGCAACGCTCTATCACTGCCCTCGAAAAGGAGAGCTCGAGGAAGATGGACGAGCTGCGTGTCGAGATCAAAGGGGACCTTGTCGCGGCTGTAGAGTCTCTCTCGGCGAATATGGCCTTAACACTGAAAGGTGTCGTCGAAGGCAGTCACTCTGAGATGCGCTCGATGTTCACTGACCTCCAGACTGAAATAAGAATGAAGAAAAACAACACCGCCGTAACCAACACCGACTCCCCGAGGGCCCAAATTCAGAGCGCCAAGACTGGACCGAAAAGAAGCAGAGATTCGACTTCTCCGGAATCCGAGACTAAGTCCTTGGCTGCTGCGAAGAAAGGCCCGAAGCTTCACAACAACTCCGCCAAGTGACCCAGCTTGCAACGAAACTTGGATTCTAAACCATCTCCTGCCTATCATCGCCGAGCTTTCCAAACAAAACTAGATCCTGACTCCACCCACAACTGTCCACGTATCCCCTTCTTGAGTTCCAGAAGCTGTACCTCGTGCTCCCCGCGGACGAACCCACACGGCCTGCTACTACTGAGATGTGGTGATATTCACCCCCACCCTGGCCCGGTGACAACAGCCTGTTACCTCGGACTTCGCTTTCTAATTTTCAACTGCAATAGCTGGGTCCGGAGACGTGACTTTATTCTGGATCTAATTGCCAAGCACGGCATTGATGTTGTACTCTTACAAGAAACCAACCTCCCCTCCGACGTTACAGTGACCGTACTTGGTTTCAACGTTGAGCAACAAGCCAGAATAATTGAACGTAACCCGGGCTCCAGCAGTCGTAGAGTAAGTGGAGGGCTAATCACCCTTGTTCGGAACACTATCGCGTACCGGCGACTTGTCTACAGCTCTCCCTGCGCCGACGATGCGACGGAACGACTTGATGTTGAACTCGCTCTACCTGACGACCGAAGACTCTTAGCTGTCAATATCTACAAACCACCCATACCGCCCTACTCTAGACATGACTCGCGTACAGATCACTTTGATCCTCAGTATCTCCCGTTCAGCAATGCTGTTATTGCTGGTGATTTCAACTTGCACCACCCGCTCTGGGAGGCACAATCACTTCCAAACACGCGGAGTTCGTCTCTCGCGAACTGGATCCTTTGCTCCGACCTGACTGTTTGCAACAATCCTGCTGTATCAACTCGACCACACTCGTCGACATCGCCTGACTTGGTTCTTTCACCGCACGGCCTAGATTTCACATGGAAGACGCTCGACGTAAATGGAGGTTCCGATCACGCACCAATGATTCTCAACATTCCCTCCAACCTCACCCGTCCTACAGTGAAGCCGAAGCCGTTCAGGTGGAACAAGGCAGATTGGGAAGCTTTTGGCTCTTCTGCTGACCTACTGCTTGAAGGCCTCCCGGTCAACGACATTGCTCAAATATCCAAACGCTTCTCGGCGTCCTTACGTGCTGCTAGGGATCGCCATATACCGACTTCGACATCCAGACGTGGTCATGCCTGGTTCACCAGCGAAGTGCGTACTGCGATTGAAGAAAGGGATCGTCTACGCGCAGACCTTGCTGATCGTAACAGACCGCCTGATGACGTTAGAATCCAGCTCAAGGCCGCACAGCAGAAGATAAATCGCCTCATCAACCAAGCCAAGTCTGATCACATTAGCAGGACGGCAGCCTCGCTTTCCCGAACCTCCACCATGTCTGACTTTCACAGGCTAATGCAGTCCGCTGATGATGTGGAGAATGACCCTGTTATCCCACCACTCCTTATTAATGGTCAATTTGAGTATGACGACAGAGCAAAGGCATCAGAAATGGGCAGCCACTTAGCAGCTACATGCTCAGGGCAAACGAACACTTTGCCGATTGACTCCTCTACTCACCAACTGGACTTCTCATTCCTTCCGTCGGAGCTTGACGCGGCTATTGATGAACTCAAACCTTCGACCAGCCTTGGCCCTGATGGGGTCAATAACCTGATGCTCATCCACCTTGGCGATCGCTCAAAGCAAGTTTTGTTGCGGCTGATAAACCTCACGTGGTCAAAGGGAGTTGTGCCTCCCAATTGGAAAGAGGCGCACATTCTGATGCAGATTAAACCTGGTAAGACACCGGAGAACGTTGACTCTTATCGCCCTATCGCTTTGACAAGCTGCGTTGCGAAACTGGCAGAGAGGATGGTACTGGTTCGTCTCAACCGGGCGCTGCTGGACAGTCCAATCCACCCGTCGCAAGCAGGATTCCAGAAGGGGCGCTCCGCAGAAGAGCAAATAGGAACTGTACAACACGCTTTGGCCCAAGCACGCGTTGCAGGAAAGAAGTCTGCGCTTCTACTCCTGGATATCTCGAAGGCTTTCGACAAGGTCGATAAGACCATACTGGGAAACCAGCTTGGCGCGAAGTCCATTTCGGGACGTTTGAAACGTTGGATCTTGCACTTTCTGCATGGCCGCCGCGCGGCTGCCAAGGTGAATGGGGTACTAGGTAAATTCTTTAGCATCGTGAAAGGTGTTCCCCAGGGGACTGTGCTGGCTCCAACCCTCTTCCTCTGTTACATTGACCCGTTGGCTGAGAGACTCGAAGCCCTCATTCCCGGTCTGGTTTTCACGCTCTTTGCTGATGATCTAGCGGTTGTCTGCAGCGCCTTTTCTGATGAAGAATTGCAGACACTTGCCCAAAAAGTCACCGCTGTCGTCGATGAGTGGGCACAGGAGTTTCAGATGGACATGTCGGTGAGCAAGACGCATCTCATCTATTACCCGGTACTTCCGTCTGATCCCATTACGACCATTGCTGTTCACTTCCCATCAACCGCTGCCAACTCCCGACTCTCGCTTCAGGTCTTCAGTGATCTCGGCCTGCATCCTTCTGATCTCATTGACGCTGCGACTTGTACATTTCGCCTCTCGGCCAAGGCAAAAAAGTTCAACGACCCACACCTCACGTCTATTGATGGCCACCGAATCCTCCAGTGCAATGGTTTAGATGTTACAAGCCTTGCAACTATCCGTGATCCGCTCTATGCCTTCCAAAACGTCCTCCTTACGTCCGCCCCGCTGCTCTCAAATGTTAGATCTGCGCGCTTCCTAGGGGTCATCTTTGACTCGAGCCTGACGTTCACTGATCATGTCTCGAACATCCGGTTACGCTTTAACGCAAGACTGTCCAACATGAAGAGCATCGCGAACGCAATTACCTCAGCTCAATCGAGGTCACTCAGATCCCTCTACCTTGCGTACGTTCTCCCCGTCTTCCTCTATGGCATTGGCGTGTACGGTCCGTGCCTGCTGAATCATGATTTTCACCTGATGAAAATGGACCACCACCGTGCCCTTCGCATCATCACAGGGCTCCCAACCTCAACATCAACGCACTCTCTCTGCCTCGAAGCTGACGTAGTTCCTCTGGAGATTTACCGCACTAAACTTTTGTGCACGCTGTATGAACGAATACGACGTCTTCCGCGAACACGTGGTCATGATATCTGTGTCAGATATCTCCCGGCTCCGACAACGTGGTCCCATGCAGCTCGTGAAGAACTCGCTTCGACTGGGCTATTGAACGTGCGTCCGCAGAATCTCTTGCCTCCGACCTCGTGCTCTTCCCTTGAAGTCCCAGACTCAATCCACATCATTACTACGTGTCCGGGTATTTCGAAATCTTCCAGTGCTGCCCAAAAACGGAAGTCGTTCGAACTCTCCCTTGAGTCGCTGCCTGATCGAGACGTCACCGTCTTCACGGATGCGTCCAAAGCGCCACGTGAACAGAACACTGGCTCTGGCTGCCTCATCATCACACGCAATGCGATCACCGAAGAAGTCCTGCGCAACTTTCCGCGACGCCTGTTGGGACTACGGATATATGTGAAGCGCGTATCCTCCTGCTCCCTGCACCTGATGACGAGTGGTGGCAGATTTGCGACGATATTCCGTGCTGAGCTAATTGCAGTTTTCATTGGCGTGCATGCGATTCAATACTTTTTGCCCAATACGCTTGGATCGAGGGCACTCCTTCTCTCCGACTGCCAATCGGTACTAAGAACTCTCGAAAAAGGATTAAGACAAAACGATGAGATAGCAAGTTCCATCCACCTGATATTACGTGATACCGTAGCAGAAAACGTCACCCTGAAGCATGTGCCTGCACATTGTGGTATTTGGGGAAACGAACAAGCAGATGCAATTGCAAATAGGGCTCGCTCCCAAACGGGTGACACCTACACGCGCCTTGATCTGCAGTCTGCCAAAGCAAGAATTGCTGAGAACCTTTTCAGCTGCTGGCTCAACGATCGTCCCAAAAATTTCCACTATGCAGCAACACGGGGACTCCTGCCCACTAAACTGCCAACAGTTCTGTCCAGGCAGGCAGAACTACAACTTTTTGCTTTGCGTACGGGCCACTCACCCTTGAACAAGCACTTCCTTCGAAACGACGATAGATGCTATGACCTTCTACAAGGACTATGTTGGCACTGTCACCAAAACACGAGTAAACCCATGCTTGAACACATAGTTCTCCACTGTCCGTCGATAGACAATTTCAGACGTGACTGCCTTAGATTCCCCTACCCCACGCACCTGCCCCATGTGTTTACAGCCAAGAATTGTGTAGGCCTCCTTCTGTTCCTCCAGATGACGCGAGACATAGTCGTCTTCCCCATACTTCAACTTAAACTGAAGCAACCAGTTTCCTGCCGACATACCCACAACCGGGTTTAGAACAAAACAAGATCCTCCTGTAAATGACTCACCCGCTATCTTAAACGATAGTGAGAACTAGATAACCTCAATTGCCTTCCGCTCGAAGTTTCACTAACGTCCCTAGGGGAATTGCCCCCAAGTCCAGGTCAGCTTCTGGTGTATTCGTTCATTCGCTTGCCCAGTCTCCCAACTGACCGCTGGCTTTCCAGCCATGTCTCGTTAAATCGTCACTCCGCTGGGAAGTCAGTCCCGAAAAAAAAAAAAAAAAAAAAAAATTTCAATTTCAATTTCAATTTCAAAAATTTGGAAACCGCACCCGGGTTAGGCTTGGGGATACGGTGCTAAGGTTCCTTGTGCCTTCTCTTCATCCTTGGGGCGTTTGTTTGTTTTCTGTTTCCTTTCGTTCGTTCTTGGTATGGTTGTGGGGGGGTTCAGTGGGATTGTTTCTTGCCCGCCCTCCCCTTGTTTCTTGCCGCTGTTTTGGTAATGATGTCCTGGCGTGCCAGGCTTTACCAGTCGCGGTCGGTGTGTTTCCGGCGATTGTCGCGCTGTCAGTTGCCTGTGATAGTAATTTGTCAAGGGTTTGCTTTGGTTCGCTGCTGACATGCTGCTTGGCTCTGCGTGTTGTGTGCAGTGATGGTTGTTTTTCCTTGGTTTTGTTGTGGCTTCGTCCTTCGCTCGCCCTCCCTTTCCGGTGCGGTGTTCTGACGTCTTTTGGTAACCCTGGCGTGCCAGGTTTGCCTGTTGAGTCGGTCTTCCAAGACTGCCCGCAAATCGATGCTCCTGCTCTTTAACGAGTCCTGGAAGCAGGGCACAATTCCTAGCCAGTGGAAAGATGCCTACGTTGTCCCCGTCCACAAGCCCGGCAAGGACCGTTCGTCCCCCCAAGGCTACCGCCCCATCGCCCTGACCTGCGTATCAGCGAAGCTCATGGAGATGGTAGTCAAGAACAGGCTCGTCCACATCACGGAAAGCCCTGACTTCCCGACCGTGATGCCTTACACCAACATCCAGGGTGGCTTCCGTGAAGACCGCGGAACTGAGGAGCAGGTGTTCTCCATCATTGCCTCCTTAGACGAAGCCCGGAGCCAGGGCGAGTTCGCCTGCTTCCTCTCCTTCGACCTCGTCAGTGCTTTCGACACAGTGGACCACGACCGTCTGCTACGAATACTCGAACGAAGGGGGATCCCACAACGTTTCGTGCTCTGGCTGCGGGCTTTCCTAGAAGACCGCACGGCGCGGTTCAAAGTAGACGGCGTGCTGGGTAAGTCTTTCGGCCTGCAGAGCGGCGTTCCCCAAGGCACGGTCCTTGGGCCCGTCCTCTTCCTTCTCTGCATCGATGACCTTGGAGGAGAGATCCTCGCATTTAAGGATAAAAACACGGCTAGTAAAGTGACCCCTTCGTTGTACGCTGATGACGCTGGATTCGTAGTCTCTGCCAAACGTCGCGATGTCCTAACTGACAGGGCGCAGGGAATAGTCGACCTCGTTGAGAATTGGGCGATCCGTGCTAAAATGCGAATCTCGCACGACAAAACGAAAGGCATATTCTTCAACTGGAAGAGAGGCGACAACTCCGCTGCACCCCTGCTGGTGTTTAACTCCACACGTGAGGAGATCCAACCCGACCCTCACGACGCGAGTTGGGGGTTCAACAACTGCCGCTTCGTCTCGCACGGCGACATGAGGGTGCACCACGGCAAGCACGTCGTCGCTCACAATGGAATACCGGTCAGGTCAGGGGATGACCTTCGGCCCAGAAACGAAACGACTAGCATCGAAGTGGCCACCACCCTCAATTGGGTCACGCGGCACCGTTTCCTGGGTCTGATCATTGACGACGAGCTTTCTTTCCGCCCGCACGTGAACTACGTGCTGGACAGACTCTCGCAGAGGATGATCATCCTGAGAAGGACCTGCATGAAGTCGTGGGACCTCAGTGTCAGTACGAACCGCAAGGTGTATCTGACATACGTGCTCCCGGTCATAACGCATTGTCTCGCCGCTTATGGCCCGTTCCTCCTCCCTCGCCCCGGCTGCCCTAAACCTGGTCTCCTGGCCGTCCTCGAGAGCCGGCATAGGGCAGCCCTGTCGTACGTGCTTGGCTGCAGGAAGGGAGTGTCGGCTTTTATCGTGCAGAGAGAGGCCCGTGTACTATCAATCCACGGATACATTGAGTACAGACTCGGCGCTCTCTGCGAAAAAATGTCGCTACGACGTTCCATCTGGTCCGACGTGCTTGACACGCGCAGCCTGCTGCTCAAGAAATATGCGGATCTTAACGAGCGTGCGCGCACCAAGACCAGGAGCCGAGAAATCCCAATGTACTGCCCGTTCAGACCCTGGGAAAGTATTACCGGGGTGACGATCAATAGCACGCTCGGGAAGAAGCGGTCGAAAGATCCGGCTACGAACTTAAGGACGGTGTCGACCAGGCTGGATGCTCTCCCGAAACCCTACCGCATAGCCTGGGCAGACGGCTCCGCCAGGAGAGAGGCTCGCCTCCCACGTTACACGGGCCCTGCGGAGCTGAAACCCTGGTCTACAAACACCACCGACACTACCCTGTGGGGAGGCGGCGGAGTCTACGTGCAGAACCCGTTTGGCAACCAAGGCCCGGACTGGAGGCGACCAGTGCACGGCAACGCCATCACATGGATCTGCCCAGTTGGAGCTCATGCAAACAGCTACCGCGCTGAGCAGGTCTCTCTCCTCAACGCGGTCGAAATCTTGGATGAAGAGACCGCGCAGGAAGCTGCTACGCAGGCAGGTACTGAAGATCCGAAGGTGGCATGGGTACTCAGCGACTCGCAATCATTGGCAACAGAGCTCAGTCTGGGCGCCCACCGGCAGAAGCGACGCTTGAATCAACTGATCTGGCTCAAATTCGGTAACATCGTGAAGAGGGGGTACACCCTGATCCTTCAATTCGTCTTCGGCCACTGCAAACTCGCCGGAAACGACCACGCCGACTCGCTTGCGAAAAAAGCGGCAAAACTGGCCTACGAATTGTCGCTATCCCCTGAGATGGTCCTCGCGGTCGGAGTTTCCCGACCGCCGCCTTTCTCGTACGTTGAAGCAACGAACCGCTTCAAGCTGTTCTTGTTCAGGGAGGACGGAGAGAGGGGGGCCAAAGGTGCGATTATGAGGGCAAGACGCCTCGTGGTGGGCATGCCCTTCTACAAGATCGTCGGGGGGCGCAAAATCCCAGTACCTGACAAACTGACCGTGAGAGCGGAGAAGGAAATCCGGCAGTTCCGAACCATGCACCACGGTCTTTTTGTCACCCGGTACTTTTCAGGGTACATGAACCTCCCGGCCGGAGAGAGGGCTCTGTACTTCCGACCCTGCCCGCTCTGTGGCTACCGAGTCCCTAGCTTCCTCCCGCACATATTCATCTCATGTAGGCATGCGGAAACGGGGCCTGCACGCGCGGCGATGTGGGATGCGGTGGGATTCGACAGGTCCGCTGCAATTGAGATCCGCTTGTGGGAGCTCCTATTCAAGCATCCTGACGTCGCCCTCCGCTACCTGCAGCGGATCAACGTCATCCCGCAATACGCGATACAGCGTAAAGATGCAGAGGGGACCCGGTCTCCATCCATGGAGAGTCGCGAACGCGACGAAGAGCCCTCTCCGCGCCTGTCCGCCTTCACCGCGGCGACACCGGTCTCGCCCCCTCCTACTCCGCCATCTTCCCCTTCAACTGGTCCTGACATCGCCGGGGACGGACCATGGACTCCTCTCCCCAGCCAGTGGCGGCCGCGGGAGAGCGACTCGGAGTCCGGCTGACGAAGGACCTTCTGAAGTTCGACTTGAGGACGCCATGCGCAGCTGCGGGACGACGACCCCGCTCACGAAGCTCACGCCCACCGATGAAGCTTAATTGAAGTGATAAGCATGCTCCCCCCTGATCAACTACTATCACACTCCCTAGGCTGGACCTCCGCAGTCCGCAACAAGCAACGTCTTCTTTGTGTAACCTCGGTGCACCGCGGCAGCCTCCCTGACCACCCAGCAGGTCAAAACACGGGGAGTCTGCTTATTACCGGTCACCGGGCTGCAGATAGGAAACTGCAGGAAAACCGAGAGACAGGTTCGATAGACAGCTGCCTGACACACCGTCACACGACCTGTCTACCGACAACCAAGTGAAGTGAAGTACATCCCGCCCCCACGCGGCACCCGTCTTTGTTTTCAGCAACCAACGACAAAACAAAGGAACTGGTGCACCGCGGCGGCTCCCTTGACCACCCAGTTAAAGGTCAACACAGGGGGAGACCGCTTATTACCGGTCACTGGGCTGCAGATAGAAAACTGCAGAATAGCGTCAACAACGGGCCAATGAGGCAGCCGGATTACAACCAAACACCCACTGACCCAGTCACCGCGCCCCTCTTATGTTTCCCGCCTTTCGACGTAACAACACCCGGACTCCGGGCCGGAGCAAAAGAGGCCACGCCCAAACCGCCCGGAAGAAACCGGAACGGGCGAGAGAACGACCACAGAGCAGGAGACAGGCCAGGACAGAGGACCACCGCCCAGACACGGGCAGGCAGGACGACCCCGGAGACTGTTGTTACTTCGAGATGTGCTCCTTTCCTGTAACGTTACTGTCTGCCACTTCTCCTTTCTCCTCAGAACGTACGGCTGGGGAGGCGGGGCGTAAAAAACGGTCCCACTGTTCCCCCCGGTCCAAACTGACGAAACGGGTGAGTCTGAGAAGACCACCGACACACCGCTGTGCCTGCGCTGAAACGAGTGCGGGACACGGCCCAAGCCACTCTGACAGCCCCCCAAACGCAAACGCCCTGACTCAAATTCAGGGCTCGAGCCAAAAACCACCGGAAGAAGGGGCTGCAGGGCAGGCTAACCCTATGTTATCATAGCCTTCCATACCCCCCTTGTCTTTTCGTTACCCCCCCCTACCCTCCCACGCACCTATTTTTCTCTTATTTTCCTCGGCACAAGCAGCCCAGTAAAGCTGGCCTCTTCCTCTCCTTTCCTTTTTTGGTTTCTTCCTTTGATGACGGCACCACCGTTTGCGTTTGTGTGTTCTCATGTCTTCAATTTGTTTCCAAAAAAGAAAGGATAGAAGGAAAAGGTGCCTCATCCAAAAAAAAAAAAAAGACTGGCAAGGGGGCACACCTGGTATAGCGGTCAGGGCGCCAGATTGATAACCTGAGGGTCGCTGGTTCGATTCCCTGGCTGGCCAACTTCTCCAGGCGTTTGGGGATGAACTCCCAGATGAAAGCTCTAGTTCACACAGTACTTGTACTGCTAGCGGAAATTGCTCCGCAGTAAAGGATGGCTTCCATACTTGATTGTATGGTCTCCCAACCATCCCCATCAGGGGACCTCAGAGGAGTGGAGTAAGGTGCCCTGGTGGCCCGAAATAAAAAAAAAAAAAAAAGACTGTTCTGTTCTGTTCTGTAGGGCGGAACGAAGCCCGGGCAAGACGAGGCAAGACGGTCTCTAACGGGCAAGCGTACAGTGGTTCTTTGTGCCACCATTTACTCCGTTGTGTTGTTTGTGATGGAGTGATGACTACTACTTGTTCGTTTATCGGTTTTTTGTTTCACGTAAATTGTTTTTCCTTCTGGCTACGGTTCTTGGTTCTCGTTATTGGGTTCGCTTTCTGGTAATGGTTTTCGGTTTACGTAAATTGGTTCTCTTTCTGTTAACGGTTTTCGGTTCACGTAAAAGTTTGAGGTCCTACTCCAAGTCCGAGGGCGTGGTCAGGGCGCGCAGCTTTTCATGTTTCAATGCTGTCTCCTCCGAGCCGTACCTTCTCGGGTGAGCATCGGACCTCAGTTTTGCTTGCGATGCTTGAGGCACCTATACGTACTGGGCAAATCAATTCGCTTTTCGCTAGTAATGCCTCTGCTCCTCTTTCTACTTTCTTGGTTCAAAGTGTCAAGTGCAAGGTGCCGGAGTAGAATTCTCTAGCTTCCTACTCTCGTTCTCCATTTGTACTTCGCTTCGCTTTGCCTTCGTTTCGTCGCTCTTCGAGGTTGCTTCGACGTCGGGGGTCGGCCGTCTCGCGGTCACGGTCGTGACTGTTCCTCGGACGCGCTCTCGTGGGCCGGGGGGGTTGTCCCTCCGACGGACGAGGCGGGGCCCGGTATGCGGTGGTTGAGTCGGGGCCGAGTCCGATTACGGGCGTGCAAATCCGCTGGCCTCGAGTTCGCGTGTTTGTGTCGCGGTTCTCGTGGCGGATGGGCGGGATTCGGTGGGCTGTTCGTCGGGTGTGGTCGGCACGAGTATCCGGTACTCCTCCAGCAGTCCGGTCCCTTGCAGGTACTCGAGTGCCGTCTCCGGGTGTTCGAACAGCAATCTCCACAGCTGTTCGTGTCTCGGTATCCACACCGGTTGGCCACCCTCCCGCCGTAACGGGGAGGCCACTTCCCACATCAGGTCACGCTTCCCTTGCGTCCCCTCATGGCCGCAGTCCAAGAAAAGGTGCGAGACCGGGCACTCGGCTACCTCTCCGCAATGCGGGCAGGGACGATTCGAGCTCCGTTCGGACTTCGCTAACGCGTCGTAGTCCTCCCGGCACCAATTGCGAAGGAGGCGGTGCTGGCCCGTGCGGATCTGCCTGATCTCACGCTCGGCCCGTCGCGTGAGGTGATCGATTTTCGGGAGTTTCCTCCCGTTGACGATCTGCGCGTGTGCGAGTTTCCCGTCGTAGTGGGAGCCCAACTCCGGGTGGGCCTTCAGCACGCCTGCCGACCACCTCTTCTGCACATAGCTCTTGTGCCTGGCCGCCGCCGTCGATCGCGTGAGCGGGGGACGGGGTCCCCTTTCTCCTGGCGAGCTGGCGCCGGTCTTCGCCCGGGTATCCGCTTCGTCGTTCCCGGCCAGTCCACAGTGGCTGTAGACGAACTGGAGGTGGATGGTGTACCCACGATCGGCGAGCTTGCCCAGCAGCTGCCAGATCTCGATGTTGGCTGGGTCGACTTGGCGATGTGGTCCATGGTCGAGGTCCTGGAGGAGCGAGCTCGAGTCAGTCAGTATCCACAGGGTTTTGTCGTTCCTCCTGCTCAGACTGCCCACGAGGACGCGCAGGGCTCTCTGCATCGCCACCTGTTCCGCCCGGTAGCTTGTCGCCCACTTGCCGGCCGGACCGCTGTTGGTCGCCCACCAGGGAAGATCGTCTTGCGCGCTTCTCCGTATCGACCAATTCTCTCCGGATTCGATGGCAAACCCGGCTCCTCCCCATTTCGTCTCCGTGGGTGTCGGTTCCGTTGTGCCGTTGAGGACTGTTAGCGCCGGTTCCATTGTGGTTTCCTCAACAACAGAGCCGTCGGTCCAGGTTACCAAGAGCGGCGTCGGCAGGGCGGCTAACACACGTTCCACTACCCTTCTGTTCGCCTCCACGTCTTCCGACTTCTTCCTCAGTGTTGCCGAGATGTGCACTTTGGGGCACCGTGGCTCCCACGGCGCGAACGGGTTCGCCTTGCGGGTCTGCCTGTCGACGTCTTCCGTCCGCGCGCGCCTCTTCAGGAGTCCGTATTTGACGGCGATCGTGTCGTGCTTGTTTGTGGGGACCAGGGTGTCACGCCACTGCGGGTAGGTCGCCAGCTTCTCGCACAGTGTTGCGAGTCGAAGATCGGCATAGACCGAGATTGGCTGCACCCGCGACTCAATCGAAACGGCCTCCACGGATGCCGAGCGCCTGCATCCCGTGACGGCGCAAAGCCCGGCCTTGTGCTGGCTCTCCAGCTTCGCCATGGTCGTCGGTCTGGCAAAGGCGCCGTATACCGACAGGGCGTACGTCATCTTCGGGAGTACGTAGGTGTAGTATAGCGAGCGGAGCGTCTTCGTTCGATGACCCCATGCCGCACCGGATACAAGCCTGAGAACGCACGCGTGTTTGGCCGCGCCCGCCGTCACTCGGCTGACATGCTGGTCGAATGTCAGTTCCTCGTCGAAGGTTAGACCCAGTAGGGTGACGGTCTTCTTCCATTCGAGTTCCCTCACCAGGGAGATCGTCAGCCGGTCGGAGCCCTCTCCGATGCTCTCCTCCGCAATTGTTCTCTCTTGCAGGGTGCGAGCCGCCTTTCCGTTCAGTCCGGTCACTCGCTTTTCGTGGTGTTGGCTCTGTGGTGCAAACAGCCGACGAGCCGTGCGACCGTGCTTCCTCGTTCTCCTTTTGTACGCGTCCGCGCGGATCGCCACGTTCGCTCGGGTTGCCGGGAACTCTATCGTCGGCGGCGACGCGTCAGGGTTTCCGGGGCGCTTGAACAGTATCGCCTCCGTCTTTGCGTGCGATAGCTGCATCAGCGCCTCGTCCGACCACTTTTCCATCGCCTGTATTATCAGACGCACGTTCTTCGCCATCTCCGCCATCGTTTTGCCCGTCGCTACTACGCCTACGTCGTCGGCGAAGAGCGAGGCCGTTGAGTCCTTCAGCTTCGCCAGGTCGTCCCCGAGGTCGTCGATGTACAGCAGGAACAGTATTGGTCCTAGTACAGACCCTTGCGGAACACCGCCCTCAAGTTCCGCCGAGGCGCCGTACTCACCGTCCACTCGGAAGATCGCGTTTCTGCCCTTGAGGAAGGACTCCACCCATCGAATGAGCTTCAGCGGGAGGCCCCGCTCTACCATTCGTTTCTTCAGGCGCGCGTGGTCGACTGTGTCGAAAGCGCGCGCCAGGTCGAAGACGAGTAGGCACGTGTACCGGCCTTTCCTTCGGTTCCGGTCGATTGCCGCCGTTACGGTGTACAGCTGCTCCTCCGTGCCTCTCCCTATCCGGAAGCCCCCCTGGTTCGGCGTGAACGCGCGGACCGAGGAGTCTCCTTCGATGAGGAATGTGAGGCGGTCCTTGATAATGGTCTCCATTATCTTCGATGCAATGCTCGTGAGCGAAATCGGCCGGTAGCCCGATGGCTCCGAGCGGTCTTTGCCCGGCTTCGGGAGCGGTGTCACGTGTGCCTGTCGCCATTGGGAGGGAACACTTGCGTTGTTCCAAGATGCGTTGCATAGGTCTAGTACGCGGAGCCGCATCCCTTCGCCCAGGTGTTTGTAGGCCATGTGGCACAGCCCCTCCGGGTCCAGGCTCGTCTTTTTCTTCAGCTTCTCGATGGCTCTGTTCACCTCCTGCAAGGTGATCGGCGTATCGGCTTCGGACTGCGCGCCCAGCTGTGCGCCATCGGTGGTTTCCGCGGACCTATTCGCTCCCTGGGTCAAGTCCGGGCCTGTCACGCTGCGTCCCGATTTCTTGCAGACGGTCGCAAGGTGTCTCACGAGAACGTTCGCCTTCTCTTTCGAGTCCGTGATGGCAAGACAATTTTTTTTTTTTTGGATGAGGCACCTTTTCAAGACAATTCAATTTCAATTTCAAAAATTTGGAAACCGCACCCGGGTTAGGCTTGGGGATACGGTGCTAAGGTTCCTTGTGCCTTCTCTTCATCCTTGGGGCGTTTGTTTGTTTTCTGTTTCCTTTCGTTCGTTCTTGGTATGGTTGTGGGGGGGTTCTGTGGGATTGTTTCTTGCCCGCCCTCCCCTTGTTTCTTGCCGCTGTTTTGGTAATGATGTCCTGGCGTGCCAGGCTTTACCAGTCGCGGTCGGTGTGTTTCCGGCGATTGTCGCGCTGTCAGTTGCCTGTGATAGTAATTTGTCAAGGGTTTGCTTTGGTTCGCTGCTGATATGCTGCTTGGCTCTGCGTGTTGTGTGCAGTGATGGTTGTTTTTCCTTGGTTTTGTTGTGGCTTCGTCCTTCGCTCGCCCTCCCTTTCCGGTGCGGTGTTCTGACGTCTTTTGGTAACCCTGGCGTGCCAGGTTTGCCTGTTGAGTCGGTCTTCCGTGTCGGTCGGGGGGGGTTTGCTTTCGCTTCTGTTGTTGTCGGGCGCGTGGCGCTGTTTCGCTGCCGCTGCCCGTCCTGCTGCCTTCGCTCTTGTGGGTTGTTGTTGAGCGTGGTGCGTGTAGCACTGAAACGGGGGGTTAATACGTTGTCTGTTGTTTTGGCAGGACTCGGCTTCTCTTGCGTGCTTGGGGGGGGGGCGTTGTTATTGGTTCTGGTTTTGTGGGACAAGGTAAGGGAAAGGTATTTCTTTTTCGGCAGTTGGTGGGGGGTATTTTTTGGACTTGTTGTGCGGCTCTCCCTTCCGGGCGGTGTTCTGACTTCTGTTGGTAAACCCTGGCGTGCCAGGGTTTGCCTGTTGAGTCGGTCCTCCGCTTCGGTCGGGGGGGGCTGGTTTGGTTGCTGCTTGTCTCTGTTTCGCTTTGCGGCGCTGTTGCGTGGTGCGGTCCGTTGGGCGCTTCGCCTGCCTCTACTTTGTTCTTCCTTCCGGGGCCTTTGAGCTTGCTGCTTGTCTCTGTTTCGCTTTGCGGCGCTGTTGCGTGGTGCGGTCCGTTGGCCTGTTCGCTTCCGGCAGCGTCAGAAACACTGGGCTGGTGTTTCCGACGCTGTTCTATCCCGTGCTCATTGTCCGCTCTCGGCCCGGAGGGTTGTCTTTTTTTTGTTTTGGTTGCTAATGCACTGTTCTTGTGTTGCAGCTACCTGTCTGCCTCAGTGACCGCTCCTGTGCTCACTCTGCGTGGTGCGGTCCGTTGGCCAGGTCGTCTCCGGCAGTCGGAAACACCGGGCTGGTGTTTCTGACGCTGTTCTATCCCGTGCTCATTGTCCGCTCTCGGCCCGGAGGGTTGTCTTTTTTTGTTTTGGTTGCTAATGCACTGTTCTTGTGTTGCAGCTACCTATCTGCCTCAGTGACCGCTCCAGTGCTCACTCCACCCTTTTGGACCTTCCTATGGTCAGGTGGGTGTGCTGTCGGTGCACCGAGTCTACCCTTCGTTGGTAGTCGTGTTCGGTCGCGGCGCTGTTGCGCTGCTGCGGTGGTACTTTTGTTTGCCTTCTTTTCTTTCCCCTCTCTTTTCTTATTGTTCTCAGGTGCTGTTCGGTCCGGTGACCGGCTGCGTCCGTGTCGGCGTGCGGGCTTCGGCTCTTCGTCGGCGCCTGCGTCTCCGTTGTCGTGCTGCCGGTGAAGAAGACGGTGATTGATAACCTGAGGGTCGCTGGTTCGATTCCCTGGCTGGCCAACTTCTCCAGGCGTTTGGGGATGAACTCCCAGATGAAAGCTCTAGTTCACACAGTACTTGTACTGCTAGCGGAAATTGCTCCGCAGTAAAGGATGGCTTCCATACTTGATTGTATGGTCTCCCAACCATCCCCATCAGGGGACCTCAGAGGAGTGGAGTAAGGTGCCCTGGTGGCCCGAACTAAAAAAAAAAACGGTCTTACCGTTCATTCGTGTAGATTGGTTTCCCCCCTGGCCGCCAGTTTTCTAGCTTAGGCCCCGTTAGTTCGCTGCTTCTGCTTCCAAACTGGTTCCTGAGTTCAAAAAAAAAAAGAATTTTTTTTTTTTTGGAGCGCGGGACACTGTACTCGACATGTTAGTACAGCGGGGCTGCCGGTATCCGGTTGCTTCCGGAGCGGGAGCCCAAAAAAATGCTTCTTCAGCACACAGTGAACGCCAGTCTCACTGCGACCTGGGCTGGCCTGCTAGCAAGCAGGTCCGACCAGGTAAAAAAACCCGCGATGCAGTGACACTACCCCCTGCACCAGGGTGGACCGCTTCGTCCGGTCGCGCCCCGCCAGATGAAATGACTATTCTTGCCACCCCCTGGGCTACTTGAAAGCTCAATTGGTGGAAGAAGTCCTGGCAGGCGGCCGAAGCGGTCCGGTCTTCACGGAGGGCGCTTTTGCGAGCTATTTGCCGCAACTCCGTGAGTGCTCCAGGACACCACGCTCCGAAGGTGTCCACGACTAGCGGGACAGCGAGCCATTCCCGAGGGTTTGGCTCGTTGTCTATTATGCCGCGGTACTTACCTTCTTTAACAGCTGTTGCGTAGGCTGTCGCCGCCCCCCCTGGCTTCTCCGCCGCCCGCTTAGCGTACTGGGGGTTCGAAGGCTGCAGGGGGTTTTTTTTTTTTTTTTGCAAGAGGCACCACATTCTTTTGGCGGCTCCGGAGAGCCGCGTTCCAGTTTTCGGGCAGGCTTTACGGGCCTCTTCGGGCCGGAAGGCATGCCAGAGAGACACAAGACACATGCAAGAGAGATGGGCTATGGAACAGGGGGGTTATCAGTGCGTGGGTGTCCAGTATCTGAGCCTTTCACACAAACCAGCCAGGTGGCGGTTGAGTGAGGCCAGGTGGAAGACCCGGGAGACCTCTGGCTTCTTTCTTTCTTTCTCTGCCACTGGAACTCGGAGGGGGGGAGAGTGTTGGAATGTGGGAAGCATGGTGGAATGAAAGGATGGTGTGGTGTGGCGGAGCACACGGTTGCTTGTTTGATTGCGGTGCCTCTCCCCGTAGGGCCTTGACGGCCGGGTATCGAGGCACCGGCGGGACGTTGGGGACTGACTATGGCTGTGTACTGGCCCGTAACTGGGCACGGTCCGTAGGCCGGCGCCCGCTGACTCTGCCCCGGCTATGCTTTTCGCCAGGGAAAAATAAAGCTTGCTCAGCGCCATTATCTAGTCCCAAATACAATACAGTTTCAGAATTGTTGCAGGAGAAGCCGGGTTGGCTCGAATAGAGGCTATTTACATTGCATGTTCCATAGATGGCCGTTATATAACGTTATATAACGTTATATAACGTTATTCCCGGAGTTATTTGTTACCCCCCCCCTAAATCCAGAAAAACCGTTATTGACCGTTATAAAACCGTTATTTGCCATTTTTGGTCGAAAAATAACGTTATTTGACCGTTATAACGTTATATAACGTTATAATAACGTTATATAACGTTATATAACGTTATTATAACGTTATTTTCGTCGCATGATACCGTTGTAGGGAGAAATCTGTAGGGGAGACCCCTCGCAAATTTTTTTTTCTCCCTGTGGCGAGTGAAATCGCGCGTTTTCAGCTCGTTTTGAGGCAAATCCGGTAGTGTTTGACGCTCAGTGCTCAAAGATCTGTGAAGAAGACCCCTCCTGTGAACGTTCCAGTCAAGCACCGTCTGCTAAAAAACGGAGGTCGAAGGTACTACCAAAATAGGCCAAAATCTGAGAAAATCGGCAAAAATGGCCAAAAACCACCAAATATGGCCAGAAATCTGGAATAAGGGTAAAAATGGCCGAAATCTGGAAAAATCGGCAAAAAATGGCCAAAATCTGAAAATTCCCAAAAACCGTTATTTGCGTTATTTTTTCCGTTATTTTGCGTTTTCGACCGTTATATAACGTTATATAACGTTATATAACGTTATGACCGTTATAACGTTATATAACGTTATATAACGTTATCAACCGGCCATCTATGATGTTCAAATGGGCAACAGCCCCGAGCTCGCCGTTCAGCCAGCAGCGCGCAAGCAGGTGGCGAGCGCCCTCAGCGCGAGATCGCGTCTTCCGAGTCGGCGGAGCGCGAGGAGGCGGCGTCAGGCGTGATCGAGCGATTGGCGCCGCCACCCACGGGCTCGCCGGACGCCTGACCGGCGAGGATGGCGTAGCTCGGCAGAGTGCCGCACCTCTGCAGGTAGGCCAGGGCGAGTTCCGGGAAGACGAAGAGGATTGCCCAGAGGCGCTCCATGGCATCGGCGGGCGGAGGCTTCGAGCGGAGGCGGCTCTTCGCGTCGAGATCGGCGTCCATCGTCAGCCGGGATTGCACAGCTGCAGGGGCGTCACACCCGACGAAGAGGTGGAGCAGCGGGGCCAACGACCGGGTGCCGCAAATAGGGCACGGGAGAAACGCCTGTCTGCGATCCGCCCTCGAGAGGTCGCGCCATTCGGTGGCGTACATGGTCATCACCAGGTGGTGGTGGCCAGTGCGGAGCTGCCGCACCTCTCTTTCCGCCCGTGGTGCCAAGTGCTTGGGGCGGGGGATGCGGCGGCCAAAGACCAACCTGGCGAACGACGACGGGTTCCTGAGGAGGGTGGCCCTGTCCAAGGCGTCTCGTGCTCCAGCTTCACTGCTCTCCAGCCAGAGGACGGAACGATAGCGGCCGTTAGCGGCCGTGGCGCAGAGGCGTGCCGAGAGCGGAGGGGGTTGATTCTTGGCCGCGGCGTCGGTGGCCGCCCGCATGAACGCGAGTGCACCACGTTTTGCGGTCTTGTCCGCCCTCTCATTGCCTTCGAGGCCGCAGTGGCCGAAGACGAACTGCAGCGTCACGGTGTAACCCAGCGACTCCAACTCGGCCAGGTGCAGCCAGATCGCGATTGGGTACGGCTGCGTCTGGCAATGGGGGCCGTGGCTCAGCGTCATCAGGAGTGACTGAGAGTCACTGAGGACGAGGATGTTGAGCGGCGTCGGGGTTGGCGGGAGGAGGCGCAGGAGGAACTTCAGGCAGCTGTAGAGCGCGAACTCCTCGGCGCGGTAGCTGTGCGGGTGCTTGCCGGCGGGCAAAGAGGCATCGAACGTGCGTCGGTCGCCGGTGGGCTTGACGGGCAGGCCGTGGTCCGGCTTGATGGTGACCGACGGCCCAAGATCAATAAACACGCCGGCAGCCCCCCAGGTCGTACGGTCCGCCGTGCTCCTCAGCCACGGGCGTAGGGCAGCGCTGGCGTTGGCGTCGCAGATCGAGGGCAGAGGGGGGTCACCGTGTACAACGGAGCCGTCTGGCCAGGCGACGCAGTCCGGGTGGGGTAGTTCCGCCAGGCGTTTCAGCACCGCTTGTTTTTTCTCCGCATTGCTGGCGTGCTTGCGGACTTTCAGCGACGTGTAGATCTCGACGTCGGGCCTGGGAACCCAGGGGGCGAACAAATGGAAGTCGCGGAGCTCCCGACGGCAACCGTCCGTGCCCGCTTTCTTGCGGATGTTGTCGGACGTCGACTTCAGGAGCGTGTCCAGGGAAAGCTCGTGCGCCCACAGAACCTTGTTGAATTCAACCTTCTCCCGGAGGGCCGCGATCCTGCACTTTGCGAGCGCGCGGATCGGGAGGATACCAGTCTCCTGTTGCCCGGCGAATTCAGCGACGCCTTTGCGACAGCCCAGGATGAGGGTAAGGGCACGACGATGCATGCGTTCAAGCGTTGTGAGGGGCCCATTAGCGGGGAGGATGAATGGCCCGTAGATTCCGAGTGCGTACGTGTACGTGGGTAGCACATAGGAGAGATACAGGGTGCGGAGAACCGTGCCGTTGAAGCCGTAATCCTTGCCGGCCAGGTGTCGAAGGAGGTTCATCCTCAGCGAGAATCCATCGACAACCCGTTGGAGGTGAGGGAGGAAGGTGAATCCTTGGTCGATGGTTAACCCAAGAAGCTTCACTTTGTCAACCCACTGAAGGGTAACCACCGAGTGGAGCAGTGTGAGCCCGGCATTGGCCTCTGTTACGGGCCCGAACGCGATGCCAACGAATGTTTTTCCGTCATGTGGCGTGTTCGTCCCCACCAATCTACCCTCTGCCGACACTCGCCGTTCGGTGTCAGCAGGGGGAACAGGGACGTCAGCCCTCGTCGCCTTGAAGACTACGTTCGGTGGGGGGAAAGGGGCTGCGTTCTTTCCAACGAAGAAGACACCTCTGGTCTTCAGAACGGACAGGGACATCAGCGCCTTCTCCGTCCAGCGCTCCACCACGTCGACAACATCTTGCGCGTACTGCTCGAGGGCGGCAAACGTGCGGGCCTCCACTGCAACGCCGTCATCATCAGCATACAACGAGAAGGTTATCGTAGCCCCGACGTTGTCCAGATGGATGCGGCGCTGCAGTCGATCGAGGTCTGAACCGAGGTCGTCGATGTAGTACAGGAACAGGAGGGGGCCGAGGACCGTCCCCTGGGGGACGCCGGTATTCAAATCA